>JABUQX010074290.1:10000-55807 GCA_015478945.1 Trachelipus rathkii | reverse complement strand
CGTGTACTTCGTTCAGTTTCCAGATGGGTGTTTAACCGTTTTCGCATTTATCGTGAAACCTTTCGCGTTTTCGTGCGCCGCTTCACCCGCCATTGATATATATATATATATATATATATATATATATATATATATATATATATATATATATATATATATATACTATATATATATATATATATATATATATATATATATATATATATATATATATATATATATATATATATCTTGACTTTTTAATATTCCCGACTCCCGACTCCGACTCCCGACTCCCGACTCCCGACTCCCGACTCCCGACTCCCGACTCCCGACTCCCGACTCCGACTCCCGATCCCTGACTCTCGACTCCCGACTCCCCATCCCTGATATATATATATATATATATATATATATATATATATATATAATAAGAAGAATACACATATGTATATATATAAATATATATATATATATATATATCTATATACACAGTATATAATAATATATATTTAATATATATAATAATATATATGATCAAAACGAATATGTATATATATATATATATATATATATATATAGATATATACTCTTATATATATATATATATATATACTATATATATATATATATATATATATACAGTGGCGTATCCAGAATTTTTTTTCGGGGGGGCCAGACAAAAATCGTTTCTTTTATATATATATATATATATATATATATATATATATATATATATATATATAACATATATATATATATATATCTATATATATATACACTCTTCTATATATATATATATATATATATATATATATATATATACAGTAAAAGCTTATTTATTATGGATTTTTTAAAAATTTGCTTTTTTTGAATAAAAAGGTTATAAAATGGTATATAAATGGATGTACAATAATAAGTTTGTGGGTCGGAAGTAGGAATGTTGGGTCTGTATTTTTTGGAACTTGTTAATTCTTGGTACAGCAATTTCAATACCCAGCTCTGATACTACACATTCTTCAAAAATCTGCTGAAATTCTAATGTTGCATTTTCTCTGATGGCTTCAAGTTTAGTTTTAACAAAGGACTTACGAGATTTGTTCCTGATAGCGACGAATTATATAAAATTAATTTAACCTCTGCACTTTATGTTATTAACAGATATGATACTTAAAATTTTTTAGTGTCTAGAAAATTTCGGGGCACCCCCCCTGGATACGCCACTGTATATATATATATATATATATATATATATATATATATATATATATATATATATATATATATATAGATGTGAATGCTGCTGCATATACCCACATATATATATATATGCTGTATATATACCTTATATATATATACGTATATATATATATATATATATATATAATAATAACTATATCATAACTATAATATATATATATATATATATATATATAATATGTATAACATATATATATATATATATATATATATATATATATATATATATATATATAACTAATAGTATATATACTATATATATATATATATATATATATATATATATATATATATATATATATATATACGTGTTACCAGTGTGCAGGACGCTTGGACCCAACTCTTTTGCACCCCACCAATCTCTTTCCCAAGCCTCTACCCATTTGGAAAAAGGTTATATATATTAATGCTTGAAATTATTACTTCTCAAATTATGCTTCAAAAACAAAAACTTCTAATCCCTTTCAGGGTAGTGTTTGCTTCTCTTTTCGTGGTAAATGAGATCTGCATCACTGAAAGACGCTCACTAGCTACACTTGTTGAAGGACATGCTAAGAATTCCCTGACGACTTCTGTAGGATGTAGTAAACGTTTACAATTATCACGCCACAAAACCATTGGATCTTTATCTGATTCCAAGCTTTTTCTCTTTTGATATTCTTTTATCAATAATAGAGTGTCTTTTGACACCTCTGAACAAGCCTCTCATCTCTGCTAGAAGCCAAAAGAACGTGCATGGATTCAGCAACGATATCGCTAACAGATTATAATTGCTTGTCTGTTTCTATGATCTTTTGCTTTTTATTGGCTGGTGATATTTCTGCCTTTAGCAGCATTTCATCACATAGGCATCCTAAATTAGTTTTAACCCTCTGTGAAACACGTGGTTCAAGAAATTTGGTTTTGTATTTACGATTTAGAAAAGTTGCGGTTTCACATGCGTCATCGTTTTGCAGTGTTTGAAATCTATTATCTATCTGCAAAATGAGTGTTTCTGTCATCCTTGAAAGTCCCTTACTTTTAATATATATATATATATATATATATATATATATATATATATATATATATATATATATATATATATATATATATATATATATATATATATATAGGTAGCACACACGTTTCTCATAACTCATAGATGAATACTATCTGCTATCCGCAAAAAAAATAATGGTGATGCGGTTGCGGATGCGCAGAGTGAAAAATGGTGCGGATGCGGATATGCGCTACACCTCTAATACAACAACTATATATATATATATATATAACTTAATAATATATGCTAAATATATATATATATATATATATATATATATATATATATGCTATATATATATATATATATATATATATAACTATATATATTTATATATATATATATATATATATATATATATATATATATATATACACAAATATATATATATATATATATATACATATATATATATATATATATATATATATATATATATATATATATATATATATATATATATATATATAAGTTGAAATAAAGACTTGAACACAGATTTATAAAATATTACTAACATTTGCGTTATGATACGAGCATAGACTTATAATAAAAGTTATTGATGAAAAAAATCACACCTAAAGCGTCAGAACAACGCACCAAACTAAAGATCTACAATATATTTAATTCTAAATACTATGCGAAACAACAACACACTTAATTAAAGACCTACAAGACATATAATTCTAAATACGGTTAGATGATACAGAAGAGAAGTAAACTGTAGAAAGGGCAACAAAAGCTCAACTTAAAGTGATGAAAATTCGGAAAATTCCTACTATGGTAACGTCTTATTTTGCACTGAGATGTACCAATAGGTGAAAGTCTCTTTTTCATTTTTGTATATATGAAATTAAAACCACTGGTATACGCACACGCGCACGCACACGCACACAAACACACAAAATGACATAATAAATATTATTAATAAACATGCGGGCATTTACGACCCATGAACAAAAACATATCATTTACAGGCAATCTAATATTTAGAATTTTTTTAAAAACTGTCATATATATTAAAATATATATATGAAAAATGTAAATAAAATAATAATAATCAAATTAAAAGAGATATAATTTAATATTATTGAAATGTGGTCATGAATACGAGTAAGATCGCCTATAAATAATGCATATGCTTTTCATTTGCCTTTACAGTTTACACGAGGATTTAATTACAAATCAGGAAATAATTTATACGTTTGGGTATGTTGATGCTAACTATCATACTATCTGGATAATCATCCTTAATCTGTTTTGTCATAAATACTATGCAACATATTAAGTGCTACTTAATACCATGTCTGTGAAGTCAATATATCGCTTTAGACGATACTTTCAAAGGAAATTAATGTATATGATGTTGGCAAAAAAAAGGAGGATGTAAAAACGTTCTTAAAATAGATAAATCTTATTAACATCTCAATGTAAAATGAGACTATACTTAAATCATTAGCTTTATAGATTCATTTGAGGAAAATTAAAAATTGTTGTCTATAGAGAAGAAATATTGTTAAATTTTGTAACTGACCGAACCCTTTCAAGAAAGACGGGTGCTCAACAGAAAAAAGAAATCAGTTCAAATAAAAATAAGTCATACTAAAAAGGACTAATACTAATGAAGATGATAACTATGACGATTCTGTGAAATATGATAGAGTAGAAGAAAAATAGGGCTTTGATTATTACGTAATTCCATTATATTTAATTTTAAAGTAGTGTACAACACTGCGTAGTTGATACAAAGATTTGTTTAATATTTTGTTGGTTTTTGAAGAATATGATGTACTGAATTATTTATATGTACCAAAACTCCATAAAATGGCTGTTATTTTCTTCCTTTCTTAAATTAGAACTGTGATTAGTAACACCTTAAATAGTTGTGGTTTAATGAATCTATTTTAATGAAAACTAAGTGTTTGTGGAAATAATAAATTATATCAAAAACATTTTATTATGAAGATAGTAAAAATTATAATGAAAAGTATTTACTAATATGAAAAATATAATATAATCCAAGAATATAAATTATAAAATTGTAATATTGTTAAAGTTAAAGATAGAACATAACCGTGAATGTAAGATATATACCATTTAGTGTAATATTAATTCAATGACGTATAGAACTAACTTGGGTAAATGATATATTTTCTTTGGGCATATTGTGACTCGTGTGATATCAGAACGAAGAGCATAAATTTTTCCAATAGCTTTATGGAATAACAATAAATATAACGTAAAAACTAGAGTATTGAGAAGTCAAATAATGTGCCCCTTCGTTAGTGGGAGTGTTTATTATTATAATTAGGTAATACAAGTATAGATTATTTGGTATAAATATTAGAAATGATAACGATGATATTAATAAAAAAGACAACAGTATTAATAATGTTAATGGTACTGATTCCAATTTGTGTTACAGTAATAGCTATGGTAAATCTGTCGGGATGATCAATATCCTATGAATTAGGGAAATACTCCTTGGTTTTTAATATTCCTTATTAAAAACTAAGTGTAGTTCATGAGGAACATTTAAGTAGGCGATTACCCTTTGAGAAGTGTGTTTCATCTTCAACTTTATTATTTACATTCAAGATACTGATGAATTTTCGTTAGTTCTTCATCTTTAATGTTTATAAATATTTTAAATATCTTAGGAATTTTGTGCTAGTAATGTATCACTTTTTCGTCTTGACATGATAAAACTGATTAATTTTAAGTTAAGCTTTTATTAAGTAAATAGTATAATCCAATGGGTATGTTTAATCCATATATTATGCAGCTACATGTATAATAAATATGAAGTGTAGTTTGGCCTTTCTGGCAATAAGAAGAGTCTCGTAGTTTTCTTTATGGTGTTAGATGAAATCTTTACTGCGCCCACTTTTAAGTTATTTATGGTGTCTGATAATTTTGTATTGCATTTAATAAATTTATAGAAAGAAAAGCTACTTAACCGTATTTATTTCTATTGATATGAAAGCTGTGAAAATGATTTAACGAGAGAAGATGTGAGAAAGAGTTAGAGAGAAGGTATGTAAGTTTTTGCGGGGTGTGGGTGCTGAGTTATTGTATGTTAGATGTGTGTTAAAGTTATAAGTATGGGTGAATCTAACTATTAACAGCGTTAGTGTAGACTAACTATATGTTTTTGTTGGTCATGAACGTTTCTCTATATTTTGAATGCATTTGTCGTTAGCTTTATTTGAATAGAGAGAGTTTGATGATTATAAGATTGCATCAGCACACCCTAGCTTAGTGAGATAAATGATTCGTGACTATGTTGTTTCCATTATTTGTATTGTTAGTTTCTTTCTGTTTCTGCCGTCATTTTTTAATAATCCTAATTGACATTATTACCAGCTTGACCATATTATTCTTTATGATTGTGGTTCTTGCAATATAATAATATATTGGATAAAAGACCTTTTTACTATACATTTGAAATTATAAATCTCATTAAGATTAGTGAAGATTCAACTTAGAATGGTAAAAAATACATATTTGAGTGTATAGACATTCTAATTATAACTTTATTTTTAAGATAATATAAATGTATTAAGAGATGCTGTCAGAGCCCGATAGCAATTACGAATAGCAAGATTTGCTAATGCAGTTCAGGACCGGACATTCTAGAATAAATGAAGTTCTAACCGCATAATTTCGGTGTCACAGTGCTAAGTCTAATGGTATCCCTGATTTTTGAACATTGTTTTTCTCCTAAGTGCGGTGTAGCTTTATTTTATAACTTATTTTTCTATAATAGTGATGTATAACCCATTAAAACTTTAATAAACACAGATTTAATTAAAAAACAAAGTATTTGACTGCTGAATAGTTATTTAAAGTCTTAAAAATTATTAATATAATATAATAAGCATAGTTGGATTAAATCGTATTTATGCATGATATTATTAGGTATATATACATTTAATTTAAAATAATTAGTTTTTAAAAATCAGACAATTTAAAGATATTAATGGAACTGTTCTGGACACAACTGCATTTATTGACCTTAATTTTCTTTGTAGCAGAGCCAACCCTTCCCTAAAGTGGTAAAGGCAACAGAAATGCCTTAATTACAAATAGAAAAGCAATGCAATTGACAGTATGAAAATATGAACTAGGAAAGAGCACGTATAAACTAAGATAAAATAAAATAAAAAGTTACTCGTTTTCGCTGCATATTTATTAAGAAGTGAATTAAGAGGTGGGTAACTTATGAAAAAATTACGTTTTAAGAAACAATTGTAAGAAGTTTGGCAGTCTGACATATAATGTGGGGTGAAATTTGATTTGTTACTCGTGGATAAAGATTTGCAAAGCCTTGTTAAAAGTTTAGGAGCACACGATAGGTGAATTTGAATTACCTTAACGAAATACAAAGTTTTTGATGAAGGAGATATAAATTGATGAATCATAAATACATATCTAATTCTGAACAACAGTTAATTGAGTTAAGCGAAAAAATATGTTGACTTCTCGGGTTCCTTGGCGTATCAATTATGATTGAAATTTGACTCTGTATATCAGAATATAATAAATATTTATAGGAGGAAAATTTTAATGGCTCGACTATTGACGCCTATTGGTGAAGCTCAGTCGCTAACAATAGGTTCTTTAAAGGTTGAGAAGCCCAAACTATGTGACTTTTATACAGCATATCGGTTCTTAATAATTGTTTGCTGTGTATCTGCCAGGCATCTGGCTTTATTTGAAGTGTTAATATTATAAAGTTTTGTCTAAACCGACTACAACGTACACACGACACGAAAAAATAGAATTTATATATGATATTTAATACAGGACTCTTTAAATATTCGAATATTTTGATCGAATACTGACTTGTTTTGCGCTATATCTATCCTAAAATTTTAGTTTTATTAATTTTCCCTCTCCCAATCGATTTGTATAGTGAACTGTTATCACGTGAGTTATAAATATAACATCAAGTAAATAAAGTTTTATAATAATGTTGAGAACTTATTCTTAAATTTTATTAATATATTACACTTAATAATTATTTAATTTATATATGTCCACAAATTATTACGTGTTATTATTCAATCCGAATCATTTCCTAAAAAAAAATCTCGCGTAAGGTTTTCATATGGAGTTACCTATATCAACGAATATATTCAGATTCTTTTAAGGAAAAGAGTTGACACACATCCACATACACATCCACATACACACACACGCAACACACATATATTAATTATATATTATTATATATTATATATTATCTATTATAATATATAATTTATAATTAATAATTTATATATATATTATATATATTATATATTATAATATTCATATATATATTATATAATATATTATATATATATTTAATATATAATATCAATTAAGTGTATGATCATTTTGATCATTTTGATCATCATTGAAAAAAATATAAAAATACTCTCTTAAAAAATAATACTTCCACTGTCCAATTCAGGTTGGATTATGGTATTTATATCAATCTATTCAATAAATTTGTATTTGGTTTAACTATACTTTGTAGGCGTCACAGATGGATTATAGTATAAAAAAAAAATAATAGAATCAGATATAAATTTAATTAAAAAAATTATATATAATAATTAAAAATATATTATTATTCTCCAAAAACTCCATTAAGTCATATTATATTACAAGCTAAATAAGGATAACAGTTTTAGGATTATATGGTATATTAAAAATATTATTACATAATAGGGAAAAATGTAATAATAAAATTAAAAAATAAATAAATAAAAATTTTAAGAGTTTAATAATAATATATATTATTATTATAGAAAATATGTATTTATAAACCTTTCTCTGGTAGAGAGAACTGTTTTATATTTAGTTACTCGTTTTTTAATATTAAAATAACTTTCTATTAATTTGCTTTATTATTTATTTTTACTTAAAGAAGATGATTTATATAAAAGGGTATATAAAACTTACGTCAACTATAGGCAAGGCGTCTAGGGGTTTCTCACGCCCTTACCGATATGTGATAAACGACGTATTATAAATTATATGGTGGAACTGCTTACCACCACACTCGTTAGGGGGGTCTCCTGAACCCACCCTATATACATCATCTCATTAGATTTGTATAATATATATATAGGTTATTATGATCGCTAGGGGTATCCTTACGCCCACTCTCTATAATCATGAGTAGGAGTTAATAGGAAACGTCACTACCCTACTTATGTTCCCCTCCTCGAGCTCCGCCCACCTATACAATATGCCCCGATTAGATAATAACCTTATTATAAAAATTACTTAATAAATAACAAGATAATTTGATATTTATTATATTTTATGTTATAATTTTAGTAGTGTAATATTAGTACTTTATTTTTGTAATGTGGAGTAAATATATATACGTATGTTAAAATAATTAATATTATATATAATAGCTTTTAGAATAATATTATAGTATATAATAATTTTACTGACTAGATTATTACATTCCCATCTACAGCTGTCTGAGTACATTATTGAGGACATTTCAAATTGTGATACATTATTCTTTTGATTTTGGACTCGACGCTCCACTAGTGAAATCCTCAAGATGTCGCTTAACATTTACTCAATTCCTGTGCATCCCGACTATTTTGCATTTAGGTCCCGTGCGTTATGGAATCTCGTAGAATCGACTGTTACATCTTATATGTTTTTACCCTAATGGGTAAAAATCATAAGTGTAGACATCGATCGTAGATTTTATATTCATATTATACAATCGTCTATTATTATTCCCTTATAATTAAAACGATGGTAGTAGAACGTATATATGCAAATCGATTTATAGTCCTCCCTACCTACTCCTTAATAGATAGAATAAATAGCCAGGGGCCAGATAAAATCTCATTTTTAAATTTGTATATTTAATTTTTTTTTTGATCTTATTACATTTTTACTACTAACTATCAATTTATCATAGTATTGAATTCCCAATGTCATTCCTTTTTGACTGAGTATGAATATTAGTGTTATATTTATTGAGAAAATTAAAAATTTTTTATGTTTTTTTTATTTTTATTTTTTTATTATTTTTATTAATTTTTACCAGCTAAATCATATATTAGAAAATAGTGATAACTCAGTAATTCTACCGACATGTTTAATTATTCATTAGTATTATACCTTAAACTCGTATTACAATTTTAGTTTTTTGAGATAAATGGTTGAGTTTTAAAATCACAAAGGTAGGTAGGTAAAGTAACATTATATAAACTAGATTAAATATAATAATAATAATATAGATAATATATATATATGTATAATAATTAGTAATATATATAATATTATAGAATGATTTTAAATTAAGATTAATTAAGGGCAATGCCCTGGCTCAAAAGATGTGGTTCAAAAAAAATAATATAATTAAAGTAATAAATATATAATAAATATAAGATTAGTAATAAACAAACAGTACTAATAATAAGTAAAACTAACAGTTGTAAAAAAAATTAGAAATAAATCGCACCCGTGTACCTATTATACGTAATACGTCTAAATGCCTATCAGTGAGGTCGTCTGACGCGTAGCTTTATAAGATGTGAAATGAGATAGATATTATAGGTCGGGAAAAATGAAAGAATACAGAGGTTAATGAATTCCACTCAAAAACAGATGGCTGTGTCGAAATAATAAGTTCGTTCTCTTCTTCTTTCTTATCCATCTCATACTGTCCATTCTTGTCCTTTTTAGTCTCCATATCTTATTCCATCACAATTTTTTTTCTTATTTCCTGATGCATGATGATACATACGTTGCATTTCTTTTTCCGTTGTTACTAGTGAAGTGTCTTATCTCTAGTGGTGGTATGAAGCTGTGTTAGAGGGCATAGTCCTCTCTTATAAGTCACCTGATCCAGTTTGTTAATACCTAATAGTAAATAATAGTATTTATTGGCATATTATTATTATATACTGTCAACCAAACTTATTAGATTATAATAGAATCTAAACGTGTTGAGGTTCAGATTAATAGTTTATGAATTATTACAGTTATTATATGCTCTCTATTAGTTCTTAGTTCTTCAGCTCAATTCCTAAAAAGAGAGTTATGTGGAACCTTGATCCACCCATCTAATGTGTGTGAATCAGTTCAACATGGGCGAAACAAACCCTATATAACTGGAGTAGGCCAGTATCTGGACGCAGAAGAAAAGAGATAAGATTACACGTTTAGATTCTTTTGAATTCTAGAATTCTCTCGACATGTGAGGCCATGAATTTAAGTCCACACGAATGTTGAATGTTAGGTCTCCAAAGACATGTTACTAGTTTAATGTTTAATCCGAAAGTAGTTTATGGTGTTACTCGGGTAAAACCTTAAGAGTGATTCTAAAGGGAGGAGTATAAGAGATATGCTTGGTGATATTTTTACGAAAGGGAAGAATGAAAGATAGTTGATAGTTCTTTTCAAAAGTATGTTTTTTGTAAAATCCACAAAGATTTACGATTAATAACACCACTTAGAATACTTTCCGTGACACAATATCTCTCATAAGGGCAAGAATCGAATCAGAACGCTGTAGACGGAGTGAATGATTGCAACTCTAGACTACAACATCGAAGGGTTAAGCTCTAATTAATATGTATTATTGTGTTTTTCTCTCTATACATGAATTTGGAGAGATTGTTGTGGAGGTCTGAATCGTGCGATTTATAGATCTATGATAGCTTGTTATGAAACATGTAGTTATAATGCAAGATCTAGAGAGAAGATCGTTGATGAAAAAAGTTAGGAATATATTATGGTTCGAGACTTAAAAACTAGACCTGTGTGAGCCGCAACACCTATACTATATTTTTAATGTGTATAGGATGAAAAGTACTATGCAGGTCTGCTCACATCAATTACTTAATGAAGAGCTGGAAATGGAAAGCGATCTGAAGGAAAACCAGACAAGAGAAGCAAGCGAAAGGATACTGACCAGTTGAGATTCCGTACAGTCGTTCTGAGAGTGTGTATGAATTTATAGTTTTGCGCACTATCATCTTGATGGGACGATGGCTATATCGTCTATCGTCTACCTCGAGCAAATAAATCGTTGTGTATAGATTCCTTTACTCAATCAGGTCCAAAGTCGGTCATCTTTAATTTTTTGCCGATTAATGTGAACCAGAAATTTGTCTCCAAATATGAGATTAACTAAAATTAGACAGGTCTTTATTATGGCAGGCTAACAGATCCACCACCCAGTTCCTTAGCTCCTCTATAATCTATCCATCTTATATAGTTTATATTATACTATTATTATTCTATATGTGTGTCGTACTTAATGTATATACTATAACTTTCTACATTTCATATAATTTACCTTGTCACCATATTTGAATATCCCTCAGATTTCAGGTCTTACTTGTATCTATTATGGTACTATCTATCTGAGGGATCTTAATTATATTTAGTGTTTATATGTTTGTGTAGGATTACCCTTACTCCTTATAGATTATTTAAAGTGTTCTTTATACTTTTATCACTCTCTTTCTATCTCTATATTTGTCTTTTTTCTTTCCTTATTCCTTCTCTCCTTTCTCCTTCCCTCTCTCTAATTTATTAATTATATATATATAGTATATATATATAATTTATATATTATATATATATATAATATATATATTTATATTATATATATATTATATATTTATATATTTATAATAAATTATATTTATATATATATAATATATATTAATATATATAATAATTATATAATATATATTATAATATTATTATATATTATATAATATATTATATATATTATATATTATTATATATTATAATTATATATATATTATTGTTATGTATATATATTATTATATTAATAATATGTATATATAATATTATAATTATAGTATATATTAATATTATTACGATATAATATATTATATATACTAATTAGTATGTTATTCACACTTACATTTATCTCATAATACTTGTAGGTTATTATAATAATAATATTATATTGTAGGTTAGGTAATTAATGATATAGATCCGCCACTAGTAATTTTACTATCGGTATAGAGGAGTGATATTACTTTTATTATATAGGTTCATGGTAGTTTGATATAGATAGGTTATTCATGTAGTTATTTAACCGTATCTTACATAGTTTTGTTGTATATATCTCACTTCAACTCCTGGAGAATGATTTATCTTTTGTGTATCCTTTCCTATTTATATCTATTAAGTAAAGTATTAAATGCATAATTTTATCATTACCTTGTCTGTAGCATTGTGTGAGACATTGTTTTGGATGCAAGTGATATTCAAGCTGCATGAAATGTTATAACCAGGAGAGATTTTCAGTCTTACTATAACATCTGAAATAGCTATTATACTAATGCCAACGTATTGTACTTCAAATCAGAACCTTAAGAGTATAATGTACAATGACAAAAGCCTAACACACCATGTCGCGCTACGTCACAGCGCTTCCGTCTAGTACATATCATAATGTGAATGTGATATATATTACATGTCCAACATAGAAGTGCATATTTATAAAAAGAATTATGTGCATTACACGTCAGTTATATCGAGATAATCATAATTGTATCTACCCATGGTAACGGCATATGCTGAAGTCCGTCTTAACAAAGTTGTTTTCAACAGTCAATAACAAGACAGAACAATAGCTTATTGCACCTGAAGCATCACGGGGAATAATTAAGTATCTACGTACACTTCACAAACCTAACACGATCTTTAAACATTTTGAATAAACAGACAATATAATCGATTAACAAAGTTTGTCGCATACGTTACACTAATCATTATAGCTTTAAAGTACCTACTAACATTGAGCGCAGTACGTAAGTTTCGTTGATATAGTGGCCGGTGTCTTTAATTCTATACTATACACTTATTTCATAAATATCACTGATATTTTTACGTTAATTATACATTATACATTTAACATATATATTATATTTAGTACAATTAATTTTAAACAATACAATTATTATCAAACACTTTGTATGTATTTAGTAATCTAATATATTGGCTTTATCATTATGGAGAGTATATGCTAAACGTTAACAAAGTTTTCACATCAGTAAAATGTAAATAATCATAGCTACAATCTGCATTAGGACTACCCAAGTACAATTAAAAGTTATCAAATCGACTAGAATTGCCTAACATTACTGCTTTTGCCTATTACACGAATACCAGTGCAGTCGATAACATGTAACTAGAACTTCCAATTCTTTAACACATATGTAAAAACTAAACGATCTGTCATATCTATAACAGTAATTTCTCTAACATCACACCTGCTTTCCTAAACTATATCAAGCTAGTAAAAATGTTTACATCTAACTAAGTATAGAATTAACATTTGTAACAAAATATTATTATACCAATCCATAATATCTTATTTACAAATGACGCAGTATCAGAACATATCAACCCAATACGCTATAACGCTAAATGCATTGTTGAGTTTAAGTATTTCTCGCATTTTCAATAAGCTTCATAAACCAAAGAAATATGTGAATAATACAACGAGCCAAAACCAAGACGAGTCAGCGCAAATTTAATGCATGAATAACTCTTACTTTATACATTAACAAGTAGTCCATGAGTTAACAACTAAAGTGAAGAGGTAACTACCGTTTTGATACAGATGAAACGCTGAACTCTATCGACACCGTTTCAAAACCGAGTAATCTTCTTACATATTGAGTCGTATTACTATTTTTGCAATAACTAGTCATCGGGGTAATTAATTCTTATCTAGCACCGAGTACTAATGTTTTGTCTTAACAAAGGCAACATATCATATGAGTCTTTAAACCAATGCGAATTATAAGCATACAACGAAAAAAGCTCGTAACACAGCTTAAGAAGAATAAACTGCTTAATATAAAAGTTTCTACTTACAAAGGAGTTTCTCTTACCTGAATTCTTTCAAAATTTGAAAATCGTCAAACCTTCTTCAAATGTAACTCTGTTTTAAATTACAGGTTTTTATTTCTTGCAATTAAAGCTACCTATGATGCAACTAAGTCGCTCTCTTAGCAGAATAGTCTATTAAATTTCTCTTAAACATTTTTAAAGTAAACACAAAACGAGCCTTTATACTGCCAGAAGAAATTTTGGTTGCTAATTATTTAATTTTTTTTCTCCAAGTATGATGCAAAGTGTCAGTTTGCACAAACGTCTTTCGTTTCAGTAAAATATTTCAGCCATCAGCTACAGATTTTTAATTACAATGGCAATCGTAAAATAAAAAATTCTGTGTTTTGCTGTTGGGACGTGTTTTCGTAAATTTCTCCTAAATCGAAGGTATTCTTATGCACGAAACGTTCTGTAAAAAAAGACATTTTGATTTAGAACTTATGAGAATAGCATTTTATAAATTTAGCAATTTATATGCGATACTGTATTGACTAAATGGTCAAAATATTTTCCCCATAAAGTACTGTTTTTGACTAAGGTGAGGTTTTTAGCAGGGTAATACTGGCATCGCAATTGCTTTGTACTTTTTCCCAGAATGCATTTCATAATACAAACAACGTAACATACCTTAAACACGAATAATAAAAATTTGTCTAACTATTAACAAAATTAACATAACTATAACAACAGGAAACAACTGACCAGCCATCAAGGCACCCCTATCACACTTTTTTTTTTCAATACATATAATTTCTAATCTATTCTTAATACTTGTTTTTTTTAATACATATTTATACATAATATGGTTATAAGAGAAGCTGCCCATTTCTGTGGACAGGCGCTGCAAGGAGTAAACACGGATGTTTCTTTGAAGAAATAGTAATTAAATCATATGTAAAATGATTGACTGTATGCCCCTGTTAATTAAATCTTATAATATTAATCGTAATTATAATATAATTATAATTAAACATAAAGAATTTAAATATAAATTAAAATAGAATGATCTAATTTATGATACTACTACTACTCTGTAGAAGATCAGCTCCAGGAATTTTTATGGCCTCACTATATGCCGCATAATTTCTTATTAAAAAATTCACACAATCTTAAAATTTAACTCGATCTAAATTCAACAAATTTTCAATCCATAACACTTATGAATATACAAACACACTAAATTATCTATAATTTACATACTCGCCTAAACTAAATCCCTTTACGTCAATGAAATAAAACAAACGATGCGATCAATATCCTAACTAAGGAAAATTTAGGAACAATGACAAAATCTAACATACCTTATGATCGAATTTGAAGCCAAGTGCCCAGTATCTTGAGTAGCGTCTAGATACCCACTAATGTAACTAAATGTATTTAGATTCGATAAATATTAACGATATCATACGAGTGAATTATAGACTTGCATTTGTTGGTTCTCTGTTTCCATTCGTTTGTATGTTGGTTTATTCACTACATAGTTCGAGAAATGTTTCAAAAAACTAACATCACCCAACTCTTCGGAAACTACTATTTGACCGCAAATCGTAATATATGTGTGCTAGATATTGGATTGTTTCAACACTCACACAACGCAAATGACCGATGGTAACACTTTTGTATTCTGGCGCTTTGTTGTTTTCGAATAGTTCATTAAGGCTTACCTGAGCAGTTTGACTTTCTTTGTTTATTACATTCTAGGCTTATTAATGATTACAATCACTAACCAATTTTATTAAAAATCAATTTTATGTTATTATACTAATGTTACTCATGATTTTAATAATAATATACAAATCTCATAAAATAACTATTTCTATTTTTAATTTCTTTTATTTTTCTTTTAATAAAACATTTAATTATTTTATTCAATTATTATTATTAGAAAAAATAAAACTTATTTTGTTTTTCTAATATAAAATGATTCTAATATTTAGCTTTATAACGTAAAACTATGAATTTGTGATTTATATCAATACCCAAAAGCTTAGTAAATCGAAGCCCTCATTCCACCCGTACTCTCTCTCATTCGTCTCCTAACCCTCCCGTCAATATCGTATCGATTTCGTAGTCGATGTCATGAACGATCTATCGATTCAAATGGTCAGCGATGTCGTGTATCAATTTTTCGGGCATTAATAACTATTTACATCATTAAAACAAGTTCTTATATATACTGATTCATGTATCTAGCGAATTATATGATCTAATACATAATCTATTTAGTTTTACATTCAATAAATATTATAATATCTATAATCATAGTTCAATTCATGTTTCGATTCTAATAATAGAATGAATTATTTATTTATAAATGGCTATAAAACAAAATCAAAACATAACAATCTCTCGTCAATAAGCGGTTAAAATTAACAATAGTTCCACATCATTATACTAAAATAGATAAAGTAATCTTATTAAAGAAACATATAGGCTCATAAGAAAAATGTCGTTAAACTTGGCCATCTCTCTGAGTGCGTGGAACCTATTTCACACTTTTGTCAAGCTATCTCTGAACATAGCACCCCAATGTTAATAATGAAGAATTAACATAAGGGGAAGTGGAAGAGTGGGTAACAGAGAATGAATATGGGTCTATAACCTTGGGTCTAATTAGTCGAGTTGACACATGTCAGACAAGTATAGGCGTAACGTGAACGAAAGGTTTTGCACATTTAAGGAGAAACTTGCATAGGATCATCTGAACTAAAAATAGTAATCGCGAGCGACCGAAAACCAACACAGCCTTAAACGATGAAAGTAAACTTAATCGTTGTTAAGGCAAATTTTTGCGATCTAGATCTTTGCAGATAGTTATTCAGGAAGAATATAGATAGTTGAAATTACTAATCTTATAAGATGGAGTACGAAAACTGTGGAAGTCCTATAAAGTATGCGGCGTTATAGCTTCGCTTCCGACTCTTTCTTCTAATTAGCATGAATATTGCAGAGTTGATTACGGTAAGGCATATAATATCCATTTATTGGTTAATTTTACATTTTTCAATGCGCGTTGTGATATTTAACGCTGCAAATACATTTTTTATTCATAACTTTTGGTGTTACTAGAGTATTGATAGCTTGATCATATGAAAATATATACACCAAGCAGGTACAAATATATAACAAGTTTATCAATAAATCAATATATAAATGCAAAAAATTAATAAACTAAACCCTAAACTAATATAAATATATTGTATAAAACGAAGAATAATCACTAATTAAAACTACAAATACTTACCCTATAATAATATTGAGTTATAAGCTAATCATACATTATACCAACAGTTCCTACAACTTAACACCAGTAAATAAATAATGCTTAATTTCATAACATTCGCGATTGCAATAAATCAGTGATACCTAATCATCACTTATATTTCAAGCTATCTCTAGCATTATTAATTTATAATTTTTACATTGATTACTCTCTAAGTATAATATGTATTAACTAAAAATTTATCAGCATATCCTTGGTTTCTATATTTCTTAAACAGACCAAAATTTCTACAAATATTTATACTTAGCTTATATAAATCGTAACAATAAGTTTTTTTATGTCTAAATTTAAACATTAGTGTATATATTATTAATATCTCAGAGGAGAATATAGTTTTTACCTCACCATCATTCTTACATCCCTTATAGGGTTAGCTAACTCAAATAATCGAGTTAATGAGCTCCTATGTACATTATATAAGTTAATAGCCGGATAATCGAGTTACATAGTATTTTAACCGTGACCATAACATCATTAAGTATCATTCAAGTCCTTCTAGCCAGGTTGATTTATTGGTATCCATAAAGGTTGTATTTTCTCTATTGGTGTTATCTAGTAAAAGTTTTAATTTTGATGTTTTCAACGTATGAATGTGAAATTCGCAGAGCGAGACTATTTTACTGGACTTTAATGCGTGTACCACCGTTTAATCAGGAAGCATAGTTGTCCTTCTATTTAAAATTTTGCCCTTTCTTTTATTTCTAGTTTTTGTTCGAAATATTCCGAGGAATATACTCCCGAAAGTGCAGGCCATCGTCAACCGCGTCCTCTTTCCGAAGCCTTCCGACGGACGAATGTACCTAATGTAACCTTCCTCGGCTTTTCCCCTCGTGTGGCGTGGTTCTCCGGCTATCCCCCTCGCCCTTTGAGTTATACCTCCCTTTTGTCTAAATGGATTTTGTGTTGCCTCGATTCTATGTGAGGTTCCGTCCGGCCGTCCTCTCCACCAGGTGTTCGAGTAAAATGATACACTCGTCCCCCCGCCGCATATGGTTCCCCGTCGCTGAGCATCATACATTTAGCGCCTCGTATCATCGTATAAATACAAATTCAAATAATATACTGTTATTATAATCTTAACCATTACTGAATATTATAATTTTATTGCTTTTATTAATAATTATAGTATAATAATATAGTACAATATAAACATTTGTTATATATTATTTATTCATGTATTAATTAATATTTATAAAAGCTGATTAAAAGCTATATTAAGCTTAATATTATTAAACCTAAAACTAAGAATTATTATATAAATGTGTATCCCCCAACCTGGACTCAACACCCCTGTAACCACAACATTTACAAGGACCATCTGTGTCGTTATTTTATAATATTATATTTTTTTATTTTTTTTTTTTAATTTTCTCCCTCTTTAGTCATTTTTCAGTGCACGTGTAGAATAATTGTAGTTTTTGACGGATTGTTTTTTTTTTTTTTTTTTTTTTTTTTATTTTCGCTATTCGGATCCAATGGATTTTCCTGTTTGTAGTTTTTGATTGGTTACGTAGCTTCATTACATTAGTATCAAGTGCTTTCCACTACTATATACTTACCAGATTTAAATAAAGTACCTGAGACAGCTATTTACAAAAAGCGATAATAACATATATCTATCAATCTTTATTTTCAAGCATATCTCATTAACATCCAATATGATTAATTTTATCATCTATATATCTATCTGTGTTGATATTTTAACTCCAGAAATAAAATACATAATAATATAATAAAAACATTATATAAACAAATTATTTACATATTTATTTCATATTAATTACATACAACGTATTATTAAAGCACGTATACCAGTTTTATACTCAATTTAAACATAGCAATAAAAATTTTTTAATAATCAGAAAATATTTTCCTTATTGATTTCTAAGTTACTTTCTGTATCAATCCATCACTCTATAATCTCCTCTTTTATTTTCTTATGATTATGTTTACATGTAGTCTGTCATTCACTACGTTACTTTCATTCCAATGATTACTTGTACATCATTAAATTAGATAATACAAAATGTGCCGCGAGAGTAATGTGGACATGTCGGTTGACTGTGCACTGTATAACTTGTCTCGTTTTTCATTTAATTTTGCAATTTCTGTTCAGATCTATAATCCTTCTATTGGAAAAATAAATATTCACCAATCATTCATTTATAACTAAACTCATAATATTTAAGGCATTTAACAACGGTTTATCGCATAAACATACTCAAATCCCCTAAGTACACATCAATTTCTAAGTTGTTGACGTTGCTTCTCTTACTCTATAACGTACATAAAGTATTAACACATTCCTATCCATTTGAAACCTTAGAATACCTTACAGATAGAATAAATAAAACATCACATTAATAAACACAAACATTATCCTCATCCTCATATATATTACACATCTAAATAAAATTTGAATGCTATAGTCAGTGTCTAATTATCAAAATTAATAATTTAGCTAATCAATTTAAACAAAAATAATAATCCTAATTTTATCAAAAACAGACATTTGTGAATAGCTATTGTGGAGATTCCTCCCCAAATATACTCTCACCACAATAACATAATTAAAAAGCATAATATATACTTGTATTGGAACTAATTGAATTCATTACATACATCCTTTCCTGTCGCAGTTAAAATCCAACTCTCCTTGGTCTGTATAAAGCTCAACGGATGAGGTTTCGCTTAAAGTAGGAACACAGACATTATTATGTGTCTCGTATACAAAAGCTTATACCAACATTAATAAGTGACTCTCTTTTAGTAGAACTCAGAAACGTTAGAAGGCAATGAGCTCAAACTATGCCCAGCTATATAGTTTACACATGAAAAAGCTCCCACAACAATTCCTCTTTCACTTTTTAATAGAAATTCTACTCTCGCATGTGTCGTGAAAACAAAAAAGTTCTTCTCATCTCATCTCATTTATTCCGCTCTCCTATATTAAAACCGAGACGTTTTATGACTGTCACACCTCTATGATTGCTATTTCTGATTTACTGTACATTGCAGTGTTTTAAGGTTCTACACACATGTATATGATACCTAAATTTATAGAACTACAACTATTATTTAGTCTATCATAAGCTATCTAGTGGTAGACGATATAAAGAATATCTTTGTGAGTTTAACTCACGTCAGTCTAACTTATTTAGTACAGAGAGACACATAGATTGCTTTTAACTACGGCAGTGCTTTAATACTAAAACTCTAGATAATCTCACACAAACATCAATATAATGCAACTCTTAGACATAAGCCCCTCTTATATAACAAGATGTGGCAAGAATAAAATATTATAAGGTGCTCACAACTCTCCCCACTAGGTTATGATCTGATTCATACCTGACTTTTTCTACCTGACTATTTCTTTCAAGCGTATGTATTACTGCGCTATACAAAATAAATTAACAACCTAATATATCATGAACGAATATAATATTTAAGCGCGTTAAAAATCATTTATAATTGATGTAGTTTAAAAAGTAACAATCCCACCGTTTAATAACGAAATCATTTGTAAGATCCCCTATAAGAAGCAGTATTAACACAGACGATCGCAAGTTCATAATAGTATAAGATCACCAAACGCCTGTGAGATTGTGTCCCACTCAAGAGTGCTCAACGTCTCAGAGATTACAGAAGAAGCCCAATCGATATTCTCCGAGTACCCCACATGTACTGATGATAAGCAATCCACACTCACTCTATATGAATTTATACCTCAAATGTTACTGCTTTAAAGGTATGGAATGTTAATGTTTTTAATAATGACACAGAATATTCGCATGCCTATCTAACATAGTGCTAGTATAAAGATAATACTTTCTCAATGTAGGTGAGTAATCAGACAATCTCTGGATTTTTCTTTCATAGTGACAATTGTGTCACAATATCTATATCATGACATTAAAACATTACTTATATAGTTAAACAAATTTATAAATGCTATTTAATCTCAACAAATAAATAGGGTGAGAATAGTTAATGATAATACGGTCTGTTATATATAGATATTTACAGTTTTAGGTTTTCGCTCAGATAACTAGATATTATATATATAATTAAAATGTGATTATACGCATATGAGTTAGAAGTTAATTTATGTAGAATGTATCAACCTTCATCGAGTTATTTACCTCTATTATATATACTATAACAACGTTTACATTATGCCATAACTGTTTAACGCTGATATTAATATAGAGAAATAATTGATAAACTAAACCCTATTATCACTATGTTAAGTCTATTATTATTTTTCATTTTTCACTGCTGTTCTGGTATTATATTTGCGCCTGCGGTGTAAGTTCAGTCGCTCGTGGCTTAAGGCTCATTTTGCGTAGAGGCGCGAATAATATCTATGTCACTGACCTGCGGCAAGCACGCGGCGGGCTCTATTAGTAAGGAACGCGGCGGGCGGGGTACTCGGCGGATCGCACTGCGTAGGTATCTGGGGCTGTGATTGTCTTTTTATGCGCGTATAGATATAGGGCGCATTGTCAGGGCCCTGGTAGAGTTCCAATTTTTAGTAAACTAGGGGTTAAATAAATAAGACTAATTATATACTTATAATAATCTGTTCTATTAAGATATGTGTCAGTATGAGATGAGCCATCAAAAGGTGTATTATTCATCAAAGTATGAATTCTAATCTCAAATATAGATGGTCCTATCAAAGATTGAACGTCATCAAAAGAGAGTCATCAAAGATGAAACCTTCATAAAGTTGATATAATAGGTACATCAATTGCTGATATAGATGAGCTAAATATGTTAGGTATATACGTATATATGGCATATCTCAAAAGTATATTTGATATAGGTAATTCAAAGTTTGAGGCCATTCAAAGTTGATAGGCATCAAAGTTGGGCCATCATAATAATTATTTAGTAGATGTAATTTAAAATGTAAGGTGTTAATGTGTTTAATATACTCGCGCGTGTGGGTGTGGTGTGAGTGTAAGTGTATATGGTTTATTGTAAGTGTCTATGGAGAGTGTATTTTTGGGAACAATTTTCATGTATTTATTGATATATATAAAATAGTGTTACTGACTAGTTAGTGTTAATATGTATGGTATACTATATATAATATGTGTATTTTAGAAAAAGACTAACTCATATAGTAGAAGCATCTCATATAAGCAACTTATTAGTAATATACACCATCGAATCTTCATCCTATTATATATAACACTACTAGTAGGTTAAGACATCTCATAATTAGTGAGCTATATCTTAAGCTCTAAGGTAGTTATATAGTCTATTCGCGCGTATAGCGAATACAATTTACCCTCTGTAGAAAAAGAGATATATTTACTCTTAAATGGCTATTCTATGTATTTTTCGCTCTACGTTATAGTAATGTGGGCTCTTTCTTTTGCACTTGGACACATACATAGAAGGCACATATACACTTCGGGCACTTCATTGATCTCCCACCTCAACTTGGCAGTCATTATAGGCACTCATTTTTGCCACTCGCACTGTTGTCTCTATCTCTATATCTCTGGCATACTCATACAATATAAGAATAGATTGGCCAAGCTTGCATCTATGACGTGTAGAACAATTTTATTTTTTTAACATTTACCCTCTCAGCCCTACAAATATTAAAAAGTTGGGGCTATACTAGCTACCATAAGTCTGAAATCTTATTGAGGATAACCCTCACAATGATTACCTACCAAGTCATAAATCTCAGCCGCTGTTTGAGACCCAAACATTAATATAGTACTCCATCCTAGTGTTTAATTATGCGTCATCAGCGTGTCCATAATACTGTAATATATAATACCATAAGGCTAACAACTTAACATAGGTATAATATACATAATCAAATTAACTACTGTACCGAAAGAATATATTTAGAAGGAAACATAAAAAATAGCTGTAGAGTCAATTTATTTGTATATCCCCATTGGATACGCCAATTGAAACTGTTTGATCGTGTTGTGTTTCCACAACATTTACAGGAGAAAGATTCGTACTGAATATCCATATATATAATAATTATGTACTTATATAACGTTTAGTTTACGTTGTAAGTAATATGTAGTAATATTAGTAAGTGTCTATGGGGTAAATGTAAGTGTCATAGTTGAAAATTATGTAGTGTGTATATATATATATATAAGTATCATTAGTGGAATAGTCTGTATTAGAAGTAATAATGTTGATGTATGTGTGTGTGTGCGCGCACGCGCCACTGTGATGTAGGTGTTCTAAGTTTAGTGGTATATATAGGTCCTAATATAACTTAGCGTACAAGTTAGGTAACGGTAAAATATGTACGGTATAGTATTGATAGGCACGATAGTGTAGGCTCAAAAAATGGCTAGTGGGCCAAATATAAATTTGACCCATCTGTGAAAGACCAAAGGGTAATATTTAGGTCGAAAATTTTAAGGTGTGGGCAAAAAGTGACCATTGGAAGAATCCAAATAGTGGTAGCTCATAAAATTACGTGGGCTACTATAATTGACCCCACGGTAAAGTACCAAAGAGGTAGCCTCAAAAATTACCGTGGATATCAAATATTGGACACTATTTATATATTAAGGTAAAGATACCAAAGTATAGGTTTGCCATAAATAATTACCCGTGGGGTACAATAAATTGATCCCTAATGGTAAATACCAATAAGTGGATGTCCAAAAATTTACGTGGGCAAAAAAATGACCCATTAGTGTATCTGGCAAAGGTCAATAGAGTCCGAAATATCTAGAATGGTATCAATACTAAGGTTATAATGACCATCATAATACGGGCTTAAGCCACCTTAATAGGAAGATCAATAAATTACCGTTTGGTGACCCAAAAATTGACCATGGTCGAATAAAAATTTAAGTAGTGGTGAGCCGCAAAAATTATGGGGCAATTACGGTACAACGGTTGTGACTGAAACCGTTTTATGGCGCAACCTCATTCTTCTGAATATATAAGGGTTGCTCCAAAAATAAATTAAGGGTTGCCGAAAATAAGGGATATAGGGTTCTCAAATATAGGCTGTGGTTCTAAGTCTCAAGGATGATAGGGTTCTCAAAAAAATATTTTAAGAGGCAAGCACGGTCTCTCAAAATAATTTATAGGGTGTTCTGCATAGAATTATAGATGTTGTTCCCTACATTTGAAAAATATGGTGTGTTTTGTAGCTCACATAAAGATAAAAAAGATACAACAGTAGGAAAGATATAGGTACAACGCTAAAGCAAAGGAGTGTCCTGGTCGACTAATCATAGGTCATAAGACCTCTCTCTACATTACAGTAGGTCGCAATATCAAAAGAGGTTTCTATAAGTCGCATACACAGCCGTTGTCAAGCCGCAATTGCTCTCGTACACTCAAACACAGGTACTAGTTGTCTCAAGTAAAGGTGACAAAAGAAATCCGGTGTTCTCAAAAAAATTTCCGAGGGATGCATGATATAGTTCAGTGGGTTGTGCTAATCCTCAGATTTTGGGTTGCCCAAAGATCGCCAGACACGTGTTCTCCCATAGAAAAGGTATATATTCGGGCTATAAAACTAGCTGGCAGGTGGATTTTGCGACCAAAAAGTGACGCGCTATACATGTGCAGTGAGATTTCTTCTCAATAAGAATTCTTAAGTGATCTTGATGCTCTGGGTTACTCACACGCGCACAAAAAGAAGGTCAAAAAAGGTCCAAGGCATACTGCGCTAAAAAGGAAACGAAAATTGGGCTGCATATAATAAAATATATATGTGTCTATAGCACGCATATTGACGTTAATAATACAGCTACCAGTATGGTACATTGTCTCTGTGGCGCCAATAATCCTTCCAGTAGTGCGCGAAACATCTCAATTAACAACCTACTATTTTTCTACAAAGTTAAATGGGTATACTAAGTGCTACATTACTTTCCTGCTCTAAAATCAACTGGATAGTGTTAGAAAGTATGTTATTATGTATAATTAATTATACAAGAAATTAATAAAAACTAATAAATAATATATTAGTATTATTATATATATATATACTTTTCTAAATTAGATAACTACAGTTGCCAGAGGAGTATTAAGTAGAACATATATAAATACATTTGTAAGGCAAATAAATAATATATATACATAAGAATAAATGATTAAATATGCATTTTACGAGCATAACTGGTTACATCCGAGATCTAAACATATATTTACCAAATATTTGAATACATTTATAAATAATTTCAATAATAATAAATGTTATATATATATTAATTAATTACTCAGAAAATATAATAGGGGACATATCAAACTAATAAGTACATATTTGGTTATATCTGATTATTATAGATGAACAAACACGTCCGCAAACATCACTTTAATACAAAAACTCTTAGGGGTCATAACGTAGAGTGTCATAGGATATGTAAATCAGATTCAAATCTATTCCACACCCCCCCTGGAAGTAGAGTGTGAGGAATCTAGGAATTGCTCTCATCAAACCTCTGATATCGATAACCGTATGAATTACCATGAGGAAGGTCTCATATATATTATAAAGGTACGTTTCTAAATGTATCCATGATTTGTATCATAATGCGCACGTAAATATAGTTTATTTTAAAAGCTTTATATGTAAGTTACGAGAGATAAACATTGGTTTGACATATGTAGAGACGAAGTTGCTTGAAATGTAGGTCCTTTACTCTTGAAAAAGAATATTTCTTTCATAACATAAAAGGTGAGCTCTGGTCACAGAAACCATTTAGATAAATTCGAATAAAGATATTCATAATAGTTCGTATTAAGTGGAATCCTAAATATGAATTTTACTGTACCCATTAATTCCAAACTTAAAATGTAATAAAGAAATCCTACTCAGTAATATGGGAAGTGAGTATACCTATATATGTATAGGGAGAGTTTGCTTAGAAATTATTAGGTCCTTATTATTGAATAAAAATTTCGTTCATACTAATAAAAGGTAGAGATGGTCGACAGAATACCATTTAGAATTTAACTAGTAAAAGGTATAAATCATGAGTTCGTAGTGTGAATTCAAAAATTGTAAGTTACTGCCCATATTTATCCAATACTTGAAATGATTGATAAAGAAATCCATGCCGAAAAGGAAAAGTGTTTTGCTTTATATCAGGGTATTTGTGGAGTTCTCGGTTTCTCAATAATATTATATACTCTTGGCTGGCTGGTAGTAATTCTCTCACATGCCACGAAACCGATAAACATATACCAAAAACACTTCGACTTTGAATACCTCTTGGCATAACGATTTGAAACTCTCAGCAGTTGAGGCATGCGATTAATTCCTCAAGTGAACATCTTCGTGACCTGCTGCTACCTGGCCGAGTCACCACAAATCTCACGTTAAATTCAAATTTTCGTGTGATATGTATATAATCAGATACTCCTCTCGAGTCCGACTCCGAACGTCCACTTATAATAACAAAAAATTCGTATCTCCGACTCCGACTCCGACTCAACATTAATAACAAAAAATTTTCGACTCCGTGACTCCGACTCGACTCAGCTCAGTCAAATTCATAAATCGTACTTTTGACTCAGATAAGTATGCTTACTAATAAGTTATACTAGTAAAAACATTTTTTTTATTTCAAAAATTTCTTGTTTTTAGTTTTGAGAATTAAAAATAATAATATTAACCAACCTTTATCATATATGAATCTAATCTCCAAATGCTATATGGATTTTAAAGTACCGTAAAGACAAAAGATGCAGGCCTCAATACTATCATGACAAACAATATATTTTCAGTTATCTCGGATACAAAAAATTAGTATTATATATCGATAATATATATATATAATTGACAAAAAAAATTATTTATATAATTTTTTTTTATTATTATTTATTTAAAAACAGCTATATAAATTTAACAATATTTAATAACTTTTAAGGTAGTGATAGTAGTACTTGTATATAATGTCTGTTATTTAATTAATATAGTAATTATTAAATAGTTAGGAGACTATTGGTATTGTGAATAAGAAGTTTAATAGATTCTAAAAGATTAAAATTGGGTTCAGTAATGTGACTCAAATCTTAAATGAAGTGTGAATCGTAGTTATGGTGTTAGAACGTAAGAATTTGATAAAAAATGTGAAAGAATATTGAACTGAATATATAAATAGATAATTGATGTACGTTAGTGGTGAGAGTTTAAAAAATTAGTAGAATAATAAAAATATGAATAAGTATACTGATTAGTGAGAAATGTGTTTCAATCATTAGTGTGAAAAGGTATGTGAATTGAATGCCTAAGTTAACAGAATTCGCGGCTTTGGTTTATGAGACAGTTTGAAATTAATAAAGTAGCAAATAAGAGATTCTGTCTGATGGAAATTAAATCAAACTGACTGCATGGTGAGACTCGTGGTAATAGTTGGATTGAGGTCAGTATAATGGATGGCCTTGCTGGAGTGAAGTAGTAATATGATTGAGTATTTGCTGAGAGCGCCGAGTAAAAGAATACAGGCTAGCAAATAACAAATTATGGAGTGGAAAAATTCGACGTTTTTGGAGAGACTGACTGGGGTGAATATTTTGATTGCGCGGAAAGGCTGGACGTGTACACCACGAGAAATTTGGCCCCAATATGCTGGGTATTAACAGCATGTTTGTGATTTGCGTTCGCTCATCTACCTGGTGTCACAAAAGGAGCTTTCACCTCCACATTGTGTACCTAGAGTTTTAATGCCATCAAGTGATGAAGTGTACGCTCGCTTGTCCCGTGATATGTCTAAACTCTATTAAATTAGGTTGAGTTTTAAACTTGACGAGGAGGTCCACTTTAACTCTCACTTATATGGCCTATCAAAGAGTTCGTTGATAAGGGCTAGTGCGCTTTTCTGTTCTCGAATTTCGTAACATATACTTGTTGCTCCTTTTCTGTGTTTCTATTATGGACATCGCACACCGTAAATCTCAAAAGCTCTTGTGAGATAATTAGACAGACGCGATGGGTGTGTGATCCACATGAAAAGTAACCGATGATGGTATTCTGCCAACTGACAGGATATAGTATCAGAATCACATTAATGAGTGAACCCTTTTATTAATTGCTTTGATATCTCAAACACCGTTATATAAAATTTACAATGAAATACATATCATTAACAAATAATATACTTAGATTTGAGAGTGCCGATTAGGGTATATACTCTCTACTATATTGGACCTACATTGTATTGTTCTTTATATATGTATACCCATATCTAGTGATAAAACAATAAAATACCTTACGTTGAAACAAACACTTTAACCTCGTTATATTTACATAAATAGGTCTTATTGTCGACTGAACACCCTCACTATTTTAAGTAAACATAGAATCATATATACTACATATTACTCCAGTATTATTCTTATCAAAGAATTCAATAGTTTTCATGCTTTAAAATTCACATACGAACTTGTTGTATAATAATAGCTATAATCTGTTTTTTAAGACATCAGATATCATATGTTAATGTTCTTGACGGCTCATTATATGTTTCAACTTCATCTGATTTAATGAGTATCTTGAGTATATGAGGCTGTAAGCTAAAAAAAAACATTCGGAATGGGTGCTTTTGAAGTTCTAATTGTACGACCAAGTATAACTAAGTATTTACAAAGAATCTATCAACAAAATTTTTTATAGTATTATTTCCGAGTGCATACTACCTTTAATGTTCAACTTTTGGTAAAACTTTTGAATGAAGTGAAAATTTTGTCTATCCGCATTAAGTAAAGATATTTAATCCTAAACTGTGTAATCTTACCACATTATTATCAGTTTAGGAAATAATTATTATATAATTAATAAAAAATACTTATTATAATTAAATTATATATTATTAAATGAGAAAGTAATAGATAATCTCAGTAAAAATTCTATATAAATATATATCTTCTTTACAAAACTATATCCAATCTATATTGTCTTATTATAATGTAGCTATATAGTAAGGTATATATTATTTGATAATTATCTACACTACTTATCTCAAAAAACTAAGACACCTCAAATTAATTAAAGATCAGACTATTAATTAACCCATTAAAGTCCAAACATAATGTCTATCATTATTCTTTTCACTGGACGAGAACTGCTTCTAGTATACCCTGTTCTATTAAACCATCACCTGGCTGTTGCCCTACTCTCTCTTCTCTTCTCTCTCTCGCTCTTCTCTCTCTCTTCTCCTCTCTCTTGCTTTACTCCAAATTTATAAACTGCCCTTGAGTTAGGGATCTGTGCTTATCGATACATAATATTGGTTTACTCAACTGATAAAGATAAATAGACTGTCTCATGGTAACACAGTGGTATACAATTATCAACATACCTCTACCTAATGTCTCCTAGCAAAATCTATATATATTTTGAACGATTATATATATACGGCATAAATGGTCTCAATTCATAACTATTAATTAATAATTTCTATAAAAAACATTCATACAATAAATATTATATAATTAACTGTATAAATTAATAGCTTTTATGGTAGTGAAATATAGACCTCCATACCAGAGAAAAGAACACGCACCAGAACATTATAACATAAAATTTTAATGTATTTACCAGTCAAGGATACTTATAATATTATTTATTTTAATTTTTACCTATATACATATATATATGATCTAATTTAAAGACTCAATCGCTTTATTATAACAAGAAATAATCTGCTGAAGACTGTCTCTATAAGAGTATAGTGAGACGAGAAACGTCAGTCGTGAGGTGGAGTAAATACTATAGATGATTTGTTATGTCTTTCTTTAAATTGTTTCTTATACAGTATATTATTTTACAATAGATTATTTACTTTTTGCACTTAAAAATAATAATCCTAATAAAAATAATAATATATTATATAAGAATATTTAGGAAATAAATATCAAAAAAATCTTTATTATAAATAATAATATAATAATAATAATAATAATATAATATAATAATTAATAAAATAACTAATATATAATTAATTAAATATATAAATAAATATATAAATAATATTTAATAATCCAATATTAAGAATAAATAATATAAATATAATATATTAAAGAATAAATATAAATAAATAAATAAATAAGAATTATTATAAATAATTAATAATTAATTAATTAAATTAATAATAATTAATAATTTAGCTATACTATATCAAAATATTTCGACTTCTCACTAGATCTCTCTGAACTCCTGAACTATTCACACTATATATTATTACATACTATATAAGGAATTCTTATATCTATGTATCTTTCGTATCTTTACTCAGTATACTCTCGACTCCACTTGCACAGGAGTTTTCGACTCCGACTCCGACTCGACTAAAAACGACTCAGGGGGAAAAATTATAGCTTTACATGTGGAATTTCCCTCCACTCTCGACATCTACCATACTATTCTTTCCGCGTACTGTCTACGATGTTCGATGTTCCCTTGTAGACGCTATTCCACGTGTGTAAGACTTTTCATCCCTACGCTTGTCCTCTACATCTCTCGTCATAATTCTTCTATTCCTCACGTTGCTTTAAAATATTTTCAGGGCTTGTATATCGGCAAGATGTGATATTTCTTTAGTTATAACTTCTATATGAAATATTAATTTTTTTTATAATTTGCTTTTATTTTGTAAAAAAAAAAAGAATATTTTTTTTTGTAAATTATATATTATATCCGAAATCAGATCATGAAATCAAATACATTTTTAATACTAAAAATATACTTTTCGAAATGTTCAATACCGACCAATTTTTATTCTTAAGTTAAAAAAAATTTGGCAAATCTATTATAGAAAATACAAGGTAGTCTCTCCTGCAAACATATTACAAATTTACATGATACCATATCCACCTTTTCTCTTTACTTTCGCTTGGGAATGGATTCATGTACAATACTCTCTCAGGAAAAAATTATCGCTCGTGTTATCATTGTACAAAATATATATATAGAAACAGAGACAAGTAGTGCGTGTCTCGGCATATTTGTCGCGAATCAATGCTAAGTGGGTAGGCACAAAAATTAACTACATAATTTACTCGATATATAAAAACAATTGTGGACTATTGTAGGTTAATGAGTATAACCCATCTATATGCATATTCAAGTGAAGTCTGCTATATTCTAAATATAATATCTCTCTAGTGTGGAATGTTGATACCACTCTTGGCAAAGATACAATTTAGTGAGAGGTATATATTTATGATGAACAAATTGGAGAAAATTTGCTGAAAAAATTATGAAGCTACCGATATACACTCCAGATATAATTGATACCACTCCGTGACATAGAAACATCTCTCTGAGAGGCAAAAAAAAGATCAGTCCACGAGTTCAGTGTGAGTGCTCCGCTCAAGTTGTGATATATGTAGATTATTGAAAAATTTGTAGGCTCAGCCGGGCCATAAATATTAGGACCCTGTGTCCTTGTATAGGAGAGATATTTCAGATTACCAATTGGATAATAATGTGAGCTCTCTCTCATTCTATATGTACCTTCATCCGTAAATAAATATAATGAAAATATCCCATGAAGCCCCTATATAAATGGAAATGGAGTAATGAGATTCAACTAATAATAGTAATAAAAAAGTCTCAATGAGTTCAATGGTCCAATTTTTCTGCCGATAGCTTTATAATAGACTTTGGATGAACGTTTGGTTACTAAGTCATATTAATTAAAATGACATCATGTTAATTGATTTAATGAAAAGGTATATACATCTCTAAAACATTTTATATCCATATCAGTAGGACACCTGCCTATCATGTGAATTGCTCTATTGCTTTATTTAACTGTGCTAGTCGCTCAAACCTTATCTGTGATAGGTCATTGTGCTCTTTTATAGTATTGAAAGTTCCAAAACGTCATGAGATAAGTATACTTTCATGGGTATATATATGAATACGGTCTTATAGTGACTTTTATTAGTGCGATGTATCTATTGACTCGTTCACCGGAATTTATTAGCACAGGCTGTGTCTCAGCAGTTTCACTCGTTAATTGTGAATGTGATTCATTAATATGATTTTACGTGATCTTAAGTACCTATAATAGAGAGCTTCAATTTTCTTTTCTACCGGATTCATAAATATATTATGTATGCATATATATGTATTAATATATTATATATAGTATTAATAGTATATATATATATATAATATAATATATATATATATATATATATATATAATATATATAATATAGATATTATAACAATGTAGTATCTCATATATATTAATATATATAATATATATATATATATATATATATATATATATATAATTATAATATCTATATATATTATATATTAATATATATTATATTATATATATAATTATATATATAAATATAATATATATTATATAATAGTTATATACTTATTATATATAATATAATATTATATATATAAATTTAATATTATTATATATATAATATAATATAACGATATATATTATAATATATATATATATATTATATATATATATATATATTAATATATATATATATTTATATTATAATATATATTAATTATATATATTAATATAATATATATATATATATTTAATTATATATATAGATATGAAAGAGTAAGAGTAAGAGATATAATAGTAAGGATAATTAGTAAGCTATATAATATATATAAGTGATATGAGAGTAGATAATTCACATTTTTCTTAAATTCTAATATTGTTGTCGTCTTTATAAAGGCTTTAATATAAGTTATCTAGCAGTTTAATTATCCCTTGAAATTATATCTATTTAAACTATAAACAGTACTTATGATTATAAATAATAAAGGTAATTAATTTATATTGAATAAAATTTTAATTAAATTGTTATTAATTATATTAATGGTAGTATTTTGATTTTTTTTTTTTTTTAAATATAGTATAATATATATAGATACCATCTTTTTAGATTATTCCATTTATAGATAGGTTTCTATTTGTATCGGTTTTTATAATATATATATATTAATTATATTATATATATATATATATATATATATAATATATATTTAAAATATATATATTATATATATATATTATATATATATATTATATATATAATATATATATAATATTAATATATTATACCCGATATATATATATATGATATATATATATAATATATATATATTAATATATACATTGATATATATATTAATATATATATATATATTTATATACTATATATATACTATATATTATATATATATATATATATAGTTAAATAATTATATTTTATCTAAAGATGAATTATTATATATATATATATATATATTATTATATATAATATATATATTTATATAATTATATTAATATTAATATATATATATATGAATATAATTAATTAGTATATATATATATATTATTTATATTATTAATATTATATTATATATATACCTATATTATATATATATATACTATATATATATATATATAATATTAATATAATATTAATATATATCTAATGAGTTAATATATAAACTTTGTCACTCTCAGCCCTCCTGAAAAAATTCTGCGGACTGACCCAATATATATATGTATAATTATATATATTAATAATATTATTAATTATACATCTCAATAATAATGGGAATAAATATTAATGGAACATTAAATTAAATAATTTGCAACAATAAAAATAAAGATAATTTTATTCAATATATAAAAAATAATTCTTTAATTATTGTATCTTATATTATATTTAACTCAGTCATAAGTGATGATAACTTTCCTTTTCGTTTATATTGTGAAGTCTATGATGATACACTCATTAAAGCCTAGTATCTGCTAGTATTTATTATACTTTACTACATATGATAGTAATTGTAAAAAGTTTGTATCATTTTGTAAGTCCTTTTTCAGATAGTAGTGAAATATTTAGTCTTTTTCTGGCTTCCACATCCATATTCTAATATTAGAGGTAAATACTAAATATCCTTAAATCAATCTAAATATTTGATACTGCACATATGAATTATATTTTCTAATAAATTATAATAAATAATTTTGGATAGATGTGTACTCATGAATTGGAATAAGTATATACCTTTAATAAAGATTAAAGTAAGTATGGGATCTTTAGTATTTCCGAAATCATTGCTCTCTAATTGGTTTGAGATTATATTATCATAAAAAATAAATAAATATTGTAATTAATACTATATAAATCCATTGTTATCTGTTTTATTTCAATGATCTCTTACTACAAGATGGCATTTATTAATTACTTCTATTATCAGGATAAGTCAGAAGTTACTATGAGATTTGCAACGTTTCAAAATAATGTATTGAATAAATGTTATCGTTTGATGTTTGCCTGTAATATCCTATTCTCTAATAAAACAAATAATATTATAAAAATAAATTTAAAAGTATATTATAAATATGATTATATGATAGCAGTTATATATACAGTATATATACTTATATATATATAATTATAATGGTAAGAATGCAACTGTAGTAATTACCATAAATGAAAAGTATTGATGATTTGTATGGTAAATAAAGTTGTAAAGAAATTATAAATAATCATTATATATACATAATATTTATACTTTTTGCTATATACAAAGACTTGAAAGATATCATTATATAGTATTATATTACTGGATGTAATTAGTTTAAATTAATAGCAAATTGAATATATCAGAGTAATGCTGGAAGCTAGAAATAGAAATATCTTTGTCTTTCTTCAAAGTTTTCCTAAAGGAGTAAGACTATCAATCAAAATGCGTGTTAAAGATTCAGCTTATAAATGAAGGTGTTCGTAAACATATTACCTGTTTCTGGTCAGTAGCTTTCCATAATCCTTAGACTCTTTGGTAATGTGTACTACTCGTCTAGTGTCCAGTTTTGTGCAAAACCATTTTACATACACAATATTTGTAGATTCGTGTTGGAGAGTGTAAAATTGTTCTTGTAATGCTCTCTATTTTAACAAAATACGCTCAAGGTATGTACGAGAGTGCAGTTTGGCAATCTAAATAGCATATAGTGCATTTCGAGGAGTTGCTGCTTTTTGCATGTAGTAAGAGTGTTAGCAGATTGCCAATCTAAAGTTTTTACTGAGTTTTGATACATAACTCAGTACATTCAATGAAAAAGGAGATTTTCTCTTGGTTGAGATGGATGGAACGATGAGGCTACTGAGACTTATAAAACTATATTCTCTCTCTTTCACACTCATTGGATATAGAGTTACCGAAATTTTCTACAACTTCTGTAACAATACCACTTATGAGGTAGAATCAGAGTCTAAAAACTTATGAACTAGCCTCACAACATTTAGTTACCACTTAATCGAATTTCTCAACAGAAAATTAATACTAGTTTCTATCATATCATTATTACTTTTATTATACTCCCCAAGTAAGTAACAGAAAAACGAAACAAAGAACCAGTTAGAGGCAACATGGACCTATCCAGGCACTGTTCCCAGGTATATAATCACACCGTATAAAAATATTGTCACACTTAATCTTACCCCAATAAAGCGAAGCAAAGCACAACTTCTTTATATCACCTCTCACTCCTCTTTAATTTGTGTCTTGATCAAATTTTCTTAAACATAAAGGTAATATAATATATTAAAGCCAACTACTATCAAAGTAATAAAATCTTTAGCTTAAAGTACGTTCATCAATGCTAACCACTCAATACAAGCTTATAAATAAGTTTTTATTAGTGATACTGTATGGTACAACATTCGGTGTATTATTTACTTTTAAATTAACTAACTAAATAATAATACTCTCGCCACTTATTGCTATACTCGTACAGATAATAGATTAATAAACTAATTATAGATGACTAGATTAATAATAAACAATATTCCAATATATATATATATAACCATCCTAATCTTTCTATTAATGTGTACAATATGTTTGAGTCAAAAACTCAACAATACTCAACTGCTCGGGTAATAAACTACATTCTAATAAAAATTTATTTAAAACATCTATACCAGAGAATTGAATCAAGGTTACAATCGTTTCCTACCATTTCTTTTGTGTCCCTCTAGAAACAACTGTCCTGTGGAAATATTTTATAGACTTGTATCATGGTTCCCAGACTGGAACATAATATCACATAAAATAAGAACATAATGTAGCATTAATGACTGAGAACTGAACTTCTGGCATGTTATCGAGGCTAGAGATAGTAAGAGAGAGTGAAGTATTCTGTAGAGGTTTTTTGTGGGAGTTGTTTGCGGAGGAGGTTGAAGGTAAAGCAGGAGTAATATAGAAGTATGAACTAATTATAGAATAGAACTAAAAGATATTAAAACTAGAGATATTAAACGGTAAGGATTAAAGAGGTAATATAGGGTATTACTGAGAATGTAATGGTGAGTAGAGTGAGATGATATGAGTTGTGGTAAGGCTAAATACGGTAATAATATACCTGTGTCAATAATTATCTTCGGAGTATAGGTTGTTTTATACAGAGTGGGAGGATAGGTGGATGAATAGAGATTACGCGAAGAATGTGGAGAAAGTATTATGAATTAGTTTAATGATAATCATGTTATATATATACTATACCCCATGATTGAAAGATAGAAAACAATACGGTATAATATAAGAGTTATAGTTAATAAAATAGTATGATATTATTTTAACAAGTTAGCAATTACTGACTCAATATATATACCACACTGACATGTACGGAGTGCGGTAAAACATGTAGACTACACGATAAGATAGTAGGTGAGAAGTAAGAATACAATGACGGCGGATAGATAATGAGGTATTAAGAACTATTAATTGAGAAGAGTAGAGAGACAGGATAAGAAAGATAATGTATATTTAAGTAGTAAGATATAGGTGTGTAAGAAGATGACACTGAGATATGGATGTTGGGTGAAGATTGAAGATGTGCTCTGGGGGAAATCTGGAGTGAAGGATGGGAGCAGATGAGATATGACCTGAATTAATGACACCAGAGGGCATAGTAGAACCATAGGGGTTATAGAACCGGTAAGAAGGAGTGATAGATGGGTAGTACGGAATCAGTTAGGTGAAGTAGATCTCTTCTGGAATAAGAATATGTCACGTCTTACCAAAATATGAGTAAGGGCAACGGGAATAGACACAGCTGAATATTGGACGAAAACGTTTCAGGAAATTAGTTGATAAAGTGAGACAGATAGAGTTACACCTGTTTCTAGCTGATAAAGAATTAAGTGCCTTGACGACATGTGGATGACAGTGATATGCAGGCTTCTCTTCTCTTGTTTCTGTTTGTAGCTAATGGTTGTTTGATTGTGCTAAACATGAAATTCTATTAAATGCAACACATTCAAACCCCTTGGCTTAATCGGTGGCACCTACGGCTAGTTATTATAGGTGAGTAAAAAAATTTAAATTAAGTATAAATGAATAAACTATCACCACAATATTAAAAAATAAGCATACATACATTGGGATAAACAGACTTTATATTGAGAGGAGTGTGTGTCTTTATATTGGATAAACAGATTATGTGTGTGTGTGTGTCTTATCAAGATATTCAAAAGGACAAATCGATCAAAAATTGCTTTAGCTTATCCGAACTGTTGAGTTGCATACCTGGCTTATATGTGAATTAGATATATTTATGAGCAACAGCCACTGGTAATTCATATCTAATATAATTCACTATCTCCTTCACCTCAATATCATTACGCTTTAAAATAATATCGGATTCCTCAATTTCTAATATTAAATCAAATTAATAATTAAAGATAGGAGGAATATAATAATAATAATAATAATTTAAATAACTCACTTCTATAAAAAGTCCTTATGAATTAAATTTAAATATATATTAATTAATTTTGATAATATATAATTAAATAAATAGTATATATTATAGAGAACTTAAGCCATCATAAAATTATTTATGAATACACTCGTGAAGCAGTAGGATAAATGAGGAGTTCTTAGGATAATATAATTAATAATAATAATGAATATATATTAAATTAAAATAATAATGCTCATATAATATATATATATAATATATATATATATATATATATATATATATATATATATAATATATATATATATATTATATACATATATATATATATATATATATATTAATATATTTATATATATAAAATACATACATTTAGTTAGTTACGTGAACTTAAATCTAACTATCATCTACTCAGTTGTAATGATAGTTCTTAAAAAAGGAGATAAGCATCGCCAGGTTCTCCAAATAATAAACTCCTCTATTTTTCCTACTGCTTTGTTGGTCTGAATTTATAATGACAGTTAGAGAAGACACGATTAAGAAGCGACGTGGTCGCGTCGCCCTCATCTAGTAGATTTGTCGCTAGGTGTGTATAGTTAACTCGCTTCCAGTACTCTCAGCTCGCATTATACGAGTCTCTTCCCAAGTATTAAGGATTGGGTATATGTTGTGCGCGTGTACTGTGAGATAGAAATGATTACATAGTCCCCTTTAATAACATCCTCTTCATATTTTAAGTTTGAAAATGCATAATCTAAGAAATTTTGTCTCTCAAAAAGTTACGGTTATATATAACTGAAGCAGGTCACCATTTTCAATTTTTTGCATAAATAATTTACATCTTCACTGATATTGCTTGAAGAAATGATTAACATGTCGCGCATATACTCATTAGATCGTGACTTTAATAGGCTCTTATAAGCTAATCGTAACTTGACTTTTATCATATGAATCTCATGGACTCTCTATTTATTGAAGTATGACTTGAGAAGTTCGCTAGGTTAGAGTTCAGTGTTTTTTCGTCAAGGATCATTTTCATCCTATCAACCGGAAAATCTCTTTTATGAATGTATACCCTTTATATTTCCACTCTCGAAACATTTCCTCTTCGCGCAAGAACTTTTAACGGCCACATTGTCTAACACAATGTCACTGATAATTATACCAGGATATCTATATTGTTTTGTTGTAGTTCTTCAGTTATATAAGTTATGACATGTTATAGGTCCTCGCCTGTCGACATAAGTAGGATCACCAATGGCTTGTGGTGATATTTATCTTGCTCCTAGATGAGAGATTCTCATACGTAACCATCGAGTAAGCTTTCTTTCCATCTCTAGTAATCCTTATTAATATTATACGCATGGAATAAAAAGTTGAAGTTTCTAAATTTTAATTTTGAGTATTAATCCAATTGAAACAATATAGAGGATGCATCGTGAAAAGGCATATAATTGACTCCTGTCAATTCGTACTACATTTTTTGACTCACTATAATATTGCATTTTTTGTGTATATGTGAGTATGGTACGTAAAGATCTCTGAATGACTGTCTATCACAGTACTCTCGCTGCGTCCGCGTGCTACTTCTCATTCATGATACTTCATCTTATAGATTTATGTATTTCTCTCGTCAGTTATATCCTTGCTCGCGACTCAAATTCTACTCTCTGAACATGTTTATCTCGACAATCCGATCTAGCCGACTCCTGACTCCTCTGAATAATGTAATCTTACTCATTTCGCATCTCTCTCTCTACTCATCGCGTAGCGTCTAGCCGCGCTCTACTAGATAATAACCCGACAACACAGCACCACTCTATACACTGAACCTCTCATCCTTCCTCTCGATCTCTACACCAGAACAACACAAAGATCCGACGACTCCTGTACATCACGAACTCACAGAAACTACACGACCAAACAAACTGATACGCTGTCACAATATGGATATTCGCTCTCTTTTGACCACTTTAATCCCCCCGAACATATGTGTCTATTATCTTGATATAGTCTGTGATTAATAATAGATACAGAACAACAAATACTCATCTAAAAATCAAAGATATAAAATATTGTGAATCACTTAGAATAGTTAAGTCTTGGGAACTTCGTTCTATATCGCTCTCGTATATCGTTTGTATTAGAAATCATAATACTCGATATGCGCGTGTTATTTTCGCAATTAGAGTATAGCTTCTCAAGAGGATTTAGATAGTGAAGTTGTAGTTTATTTTTTCTTGTCTTTATCATTCATTTTGTTATGTCTTTTTTCTCTTTTAATGGTCTGTGATATAGATAAGAGAACGATATCAGAGGATGATCTCGATCTCCGGGTTGAGCGAAAATAAAGATTATAAGGGAAATACAGTTGTGTCTAAAATGTGTGTGCTTTAGTGTTAGAGAGAAGAGACAAAATCACTCTTAGATATAAGTAAGAGTGTATTCGGTGATTTAATTATTCTGATTTAAATAAGATATTGTTTTTTCTAACAATATAAAGTAAAATATGCTCAATTGATAATAGTCATATATAAAGTATAATACAAATATGGTCTCACTTATCTCTCTGATAGTAACTCTTTCTATCGTATAAGACAATTATATATGTGAGTTAGTTCACTAGTACCTTTTCCATGCAGCGTTTTCCACCTCTATTTTTTTGTGCGAGGATTTTGTGTTTGTGAATTGAAATTCTCGTTATAGTCAGCAGTGCTTATTTCCTTGATAGTTTTAATTCCTCTGCGTGGTGTGATTCTTGAAGATAGATGAGTATCTTTGTAGTGAGAATTTTCCTTCTTGAATCTTTACATAGCAAATTTGTACTCTTGTAAGTAGACAACGAAGATGACTCAGCCAAAAAGTCGATGAGTTGTATTACTCTATATAGTATTATACTCAACTTTTCTTTTGACTTATGCTAAAATAAAATATTTTTTCGTCTGTGCGTCAACAGTAAGCGTCGACTTAAGTTTTACGAACCATAGAGTATAAAAATTTTATTACAAAGTATACATGGAGTGCTCTCTCGGAATAAATTACTCTTATTATTTAATTTGATGCTAATTCTGACTATATACTAGTTTGCAAGAGTAAATAATGTAAAATAATTTTCTTAGAATTATGAAGCTTGCAATTACCTTTTAATTCTTTATTTATTGTATATATATATAAATTATATTAATATTTATTAAATATAATATTAATATATATATATATATATATATATATATATATATTATATTAATATATTATATATATATATATATATAATATATATATATATATATATTAATATATATTAATATAATATTATATAAATTATATATATATATATATATCATATATTATTAATATATTTATATTATATATATATATATATATATTATAATATTAATATATATATAATATATACATATTATTATATCTCATAGGTGTGGCCAATTCATAGTGAGTAATTAATGTTAGCTTCGACCTCTAGTGTACAAATATTATAATGAAAGAAAAAATTTAGTAATATTACCCTATCAGATGGACAAAACTATATATATCCGTGTATTATAGGTTATCATTATATAGAAAACTTATAATGATAAATATTATTACTTATTTATATATAATATATAGGTATATATAATATAATATATATAATCATATATAATTAATATATATATATATATATAATATATATTAATTATATATTGTAATATATATATAATTTAATATATATATATATATATATAATATATACATATAATACTATACTATATATATATATATATTAATTATATATTATATATATATATTATAATATATATATATTATATAATAGTATATTATATATATCTATATTAATTATATATTATATATATTAGTTATTATATATTATTATATTTTTATAATATTAATATATATATATTATATATATGAAATAATTCATATTCAGTTAGTATATATTATATAATACTTAATTTTATATATGTTATAAGCTGACATTTCGGGGAAAATTCCTACTTATTACTCAAGATTATAAACTAAGGGCAATATATAGACAATAAAAATAATATAACATAATATTAATATATTAATTCACATATTTAATTTTTAATAATTATATTACAAATTAGCTTCCTTAAAAAATTATTTCATAAAAATTATTATACACTCAAATAATAAAAATTATTCAATAAATTAAGTTACCAATTTTAATTAAGAAAACTGTCCTCTTAACTTGAGTGATATATCCTATACTATATGACATATGAGGAAAATAATTTTATTAATTTATTAATTACTGATTTATATTTTAGTTATTATAATTAGTTTTTATTATTATATTATTTATAATTATTTATTTTATATTATATATATTATTATTATTATTATTATTATTATTTATATATAATTTATATATTATAATTTAATTATTATTATTTAATTATATTATGTATAGGTAATTTTGGTAGAATATAGTAGTATGGTAGTATAGTAGTTAGTAGTATATGATTTAAGTAGAGTATAATATAAGTTGGATAGTAGTTAAGTAGTAAGTAGTTAAGTAGAAGGAATAGATGCAGGTTGAGTTATAGTAGTATTGCCTATGTCTAAGATTGACTTTTATTTATTATATATATTTATTATTGATTTATTTTATTTTTTGTAATATTAATATAATTAATTATTTGTATTACATTTGTTCTGGTAACTTTATTATATTATTTATTAATTTTATTATTATTAATTATTATTGATTATTTATTTATAATTAGTATTATTTAATTATTTATTTTCATGTTCTTTAATCATCATCATTAGGTACTATTATTATATATTATTATATAATCTATTATTATATATTATTATTTTATTATTATATATTATTATATTATATATATTATTTATTATTATTTATAATATATATAATTTAATTATTTATTATATTATTATTATTATTATTATTATATATTTAATTATTATTATATATAAATAATCATTTATTATATTATATTATTATTCTATCTATGATCAATGTTCTTCTTTTACATATATAACACTTCTCGCTCCTCTCTTCAGATGGTAAGTATTAAAGTAAATATAACCTTAGGATCTGAATTGAAAGTATTTTTAGTATTTAGAATTTAAGTATTGATGTTTTCTACTTTGTAAGATTACTCTTTTTATTATTCTTTCGACTATATAGTTCATTAGTATGTCGACTAGTTGTGGCGTGAGAGAGTGAGCTCGCGTGGATGATAGTGGTAGTAGCGTATTTGCTTTGGCAGAACTTCTCTGGATCTCAGTTATTTGGACTCCTCTCTCAATTATATTCGATACCTAGTCCTTATGATATGACTCTATTATTAATATCTCTTATTTATGTATATATACTCTCTGTATGGAGAAACAGAAAGATTATATCTCTCAATTGATGGTACCTATAATGAGTTATAAGTGAGATCTCTGTTAGTTATTATTCCACTGTATTAAGGTGTGTGATTAAAAACATCTCCATTACTTCTATATGTGTTATTATTATATATATCTTCAAGGACTATGTGATTGTCTCTCATGTGGATAAAATATCTCTATTGATCTCTCGCGTCCGAGAAATATAGTGTCATTTTAGATAGTAGTGCGTCTCTAGGATTCAATGTGATATGTGTTTCTGAGAGAAGCACTTAGTGTTGCAGTATAAGAAAATACTCGAGTACTCTCCCATATTACGTGATTGGAGTGACGAATATGTTTATTGCACTGAGGAGCTGCGCTCTACTCGCGCTCATAAATATATATATATAATAATAATAATAATATATATTATATATATATATATATTTATATAATATATATATATTAATATATTAATATATATATAATTATTATTATATTATATTATCATTATATACTATATATATATATATAGTATAATAATTATATTATATTATATATATATATATATATATTATATACTATTATAATTAATATATATATTATTATATATATATATATATTATATATATAAATATATATATATATTAATATATTAATATATTAATTTAATTAATGTGGTAATCATATTAAGGAATAATATAATAATATTAAAATGGCATATATAACATTTATATATATAATACATATAATTATGATTTTTCATAACAGGATGCATTTTTATAAGTGATTTTATTTTAGATTTTATTTTTTTATAAATCAAAAATCAATTTAGTTGATTTTTTATTTTTGATTTTTCTCTATATTTTATCAATTACGCTAAACGTCACCAGTTCATTAGAAAATGACATAATTAATATATTTCGAAGTCTAAATCAAATAAATCAAAATATCAAAAAATCAAAATAAAAAAATTTCACAAATTGCATATGTTGGTCTCTTTTCTATTACTACCTCGATTGCTCTAAGTTGAATTCACAGAACCAAATCGCTCTATTTCCTCTCCGCTATCATCACAATATCGTGATTTTTCTCATATTGTTATTTAATTTCTGTATAGAGTGCTCAGTTATATAATTTATACTAACATTAAATTGACTCGATATTTTAAAGTACATACTCTCATATATAAATTGAATTTTAAGTACACTCGGTCGCAGATATCAAATATCACAAAAATAAATAAATTAAAAAAAAACACTCACCCACTAAAACATTCAATCAAACTACTTGTCATAATTCTATATATTGAGTAATGGTATCCCAGAAAAGATAGTCAATGTAGAAGTAGTTAAGTCTATATATATTTGTTTCTATAAAAATACTCTACTACAAATATTCATATTACTTATTTGAAATTATGGAAAAACTTAATTGCAAGAAACACTTAGAAATTCAGAATTCTCTCTAATATCTCGGTTCAATACTTTTAGCTTTGCTTAATGCACCAATATGTATTCGTTTACAAAAAGGAGCTTTAAAAATAAAATTAAGGAAACTAGTACTTTCATATCATTTATAAGTATCCCAAAGAACTTTTGACAAATCACAATTTAATACCTATGATGCTATAAGGGCTCTTACGTCTCTCAAAAGCACCTCAGTAATATAACACAGACAAAATTAAGTGTTATGCAAGCATCTGCATTAATTGTGAAAGAAATCATACTCAAAAGAGTTGTATATCACTTTAGCATTGTTTTTATATCGGCTAAGCTCGCTTAGTCTATCAAGTAAAATTGACCTTAAGTCATTGCATAGATATAAATAAAATTATATAATATATGTTTCTTCGTTGTGTTGAGAGTACATACGGACTTAAAATTAAACTATCTTATAAATATAGTTAGTATATATAATATATAATATATACTAAATGTTTATATATTACACTTATATATAAATATATATAATAAACATATATCTATATATGAATAAGATACAATATATACGTAGTATATATACTCTGAGTATACATAAAGTAATAATATATATTATATTATAATATATAAATATATTATACTCTCTCTATATATATATATATATATATATTTATATCATATATAAATTATAATATATATAATATATATATATATATATATATATATATATAATATATATATAAATATATAT
>JABUQX010074290.1:0-5000 GCA_015478945.1 Trachelipus rathkii | reverse complement strand
CTCAATTCTTTCTTTTTCATCTTACAATCATACTCTCTCTCTATACTCTATCTTAATCTATCTCTCTTATCTTCATCTATACCCTCTCTACTCTCTTATTCTCTCATCTTACTCTCTCTCTCTCTCTCTCTCTCTCTCTCTCTCTCTCTCTCTCCTTCATCTTCTCTCCTCTCTTCTCTTACTTCATCTACTCTCTCTACCTTCTTCTCATGAGAATGCATATAATCATATAACTACTTATATTTAGTCTAGTAAATATATGACCCAAATATATAAATTTTTTTCCAATAAATAAGTTATCTCCTAATATTTCCATATATGCAAATTTCGAAGAATTTGTAATCGCAATGAAAGTAAACATTAGGGATTAATTTTTGCATATATATTAATAGAGTCATATACGAGTGCAGAGGGAATTAATTCTCTAATTTAAAAACAACATACAACAACAATCCAATCAACAAGCAACAACAACCAAAAACCACAACAACTAACAACAACAACAAACATACAACTAAACAACTCTAGACAACAAAAATCAACAATCAACAATCAACAATCAACAAACAACAAAACTCAATACAACAACAATCAAATCAAACAATCACATACTAACAACTAACAACATCAACTCTCAATGAAGATACTAAATGGAAATAACAATAAAAATACTGAAATTGGATGAAAAATTAATTTTATAGAACTTTGATAATAAAAAATCTATTTCAATAAAAATAATTTATATTATAAATGAACAATATAACATAAAAACTACTCGAAAGTAGAATAATAAATAATAAAAATAAATCATATAATATAATAAAATAAATAATACTAAAAATATGTGAATATATAATATAAATGATCATGGACTATATATTGCAATATTTTCCATATTTTTCCATTCATATCATTGTTTTAACATTTCTCGATAAATAGAAATGGATAGATAGTAAATAAATTTATATATATATTATATATATATATATATATATAATATATATATTAATATATATTAATATATTATATTATAATTATATATATTATAATATATATATATATATATATTTATTTATAATTAATATTATTACTATAATATAATATAATATATTTATAATTATTATATATATATATACTTATATATATATAATATTATATTAATATATACTATAATAATATATATAGTTGTTAAATTATTTCATGAAATTAAAAATAGATTTTTATATTTTTAGAAACTTAATAATACTCAGTAAAAAAAATCTGCCAAAAATTCGGGTAAACAGTAATTTACTGTACCTATTTCATCGTAGATAATTGAATCACCGCGTGTTGCGATAATTAAGACATATTATTTTCTCTCGATATAGATATATCATATTTAATCATGTGTAATAGCTATCTCCCCAACTACCTATAGCTGTAGGGAATAGCTACAGTCGTTTAATAGCTTCAAGCATATTGTCCTCATTTTACGCTCAAACCACGCTCAGGTTGAGTATATATTCTCTATATTCCACTCGGAGAAGCTCAGTAATTACTATTAACCTTCCCATCTATATAATGTTCTTGTTATTAGTATTGATATTATATATATATATATATATTAAGAATATATTATTAATACTATATATTATATATAATATATATATATATATATATATATTAATATATATATAATATATATATATATATTAATAATTATATTATATATATAATAATAATATTCATTATATACGTATATTAATATATTATTAATATAATATATATATTTATATATATAATATATATATATTATATATATATTATACTTATTATATTATATATATAATATATATACTATATATTATATTAATATACTTATATATATATATATAATTATATATATATATATATATGATAATTAAATATATATATTATATTCTATTATATATATATTTATATATATATGATAATTTTATATATTATTATTATAGCAGATCATATAATCCTTTGAAACAATCTCCCTTGGATAAATCTTTTATATATATATGATTAACACTCGACAGCCCAAAAGCTTAGGTTATTGCTCAATGATAGAGGAATTTAAGTAAGTGTAAGAATGACGGAATGGAATTACCTCATACTCTCTCACCCTAACCATAAATAACTCTCAATTCTTTGTGACTCTCGTACATTTATCCTCAGACAAACGGCCCATACTAGATTTATATCTGCTCAAATATAAATTAGTTGAAATCAATTCTTGAAATCGAAGAAATATTTCCCGCATATGGGATTTCTCGTTAGCTAGCAATTGATTAATTTAACTATCCAATATTATGTGGTACACCATTATATTCGAATATTGGTAAAATTTTTAAATTTTTAATTTTTATTTCTTGGTCCTAATACTTATGATTTTAGTAATTATTTTTTGAATCTCATTATTGCAAAATTAAAATGAGAAGGTTTATATATATATTATTGATTTTAATATAATAATGATTCGTATTATATATATTATTATATATATATTATATAATATATTATATATATTTTATATATAATTATATAGATATATATATATATAATATATATATATATTATAATATATATATATTAATAATCTAATTTGTATACATAAATAACAACCCATTATCTACATAAATATATAGTATCACTCAATATAATAAAACTATCAACTATATTATTTCTCACTGTTTAATGATATTTAAAGGAAAATATAATAAATAAGAATATTGTAGAATATATGCTAAATACTACTCATTATAAGTAATTTACTTAGTGAATTTTTAGGGAATTATTGGAATATTTTGATGCTATTTTGGGATCTCATTTTACAGCTATAGACATAGAAGATATTAAGAAAGTACTAAAATTATTACGAATATTAAATTATAATTTTCCTGTTACGCACATTCTCTATCATATACAATTTACTAATTAATATCATATGAATATACCAATTGGTGAAAGTCATGCTATATAAATACCAACTAATAATAATCATACAAGAGATATACCAATAAATGGCTAATTAATACACATATAAATAAAAATGTTATAATTTAATCATACTTAATAATAATATAAATAAAAAAAATACTTCAAATAATTTTATTAATACATCTGATTTAAGAATTGTTTTTTTAGTACCTGCTTATCCCTATATACCTATCCATAATAAAAAAAGATATAATATTCACCATGATATGTATATATATTAATATATTATATATTATATATATAATATATATATATATATATATAATTTATAATATGTATATATTATATATTGAGACATATATAGTGGTATGAACTCTCAGTTTATATAAATATATAGTGAGTTAGGTTAATTTGTGGGTGATTTAAGTATTAGTTATAGGTTAGGTTTAGGTTAGTGATTAGGTATATAGTTGGTTAGTGTGTTAGTTAGGTTAGGTTACCCTCAAAATAATATTTAATGTAATTTACCTCCTAAATTATTAAATAACTCAGATAATACTATATAATATTAATTATTGTAATTTTGCTTCCTCCCTGGATAGTATTCCATACTACACTATTAATAAAATATACCAGATATTAATATATATATATATATATATATATATATATATATATTATATTATATATTATATTAATATAAGATAGTGATGCCCCCATAAGTGCTAGCGTTAGACCACCCTTTTATACTCGATATATGATAGAATTAAGAGATATAGGTCTGAAACTTGTGTATATAATATGGTTATTTAATTGTAGATATGGTTGAATATGTTAATAACTTGATTCTACATCATACGTATTTCAATAGTCTCTAATATAATTATAGTATTATAATATAGTCAGATTGATATTTATAATAGAGGGAGTATGTGGTCACCCCGGGAGAGCTTAATCTCTCTACCGGCCCTTCGTATACCCTATTTTGGCTTTCCTAAATAACCGAGATGATTTAAAGTGAATAGTATATTCACTAATACGTAGAGTTATGAGTGTATCTGAGTACGTGATGACGTTATAAATACTCTGATCGGAGTACGATGAATATTACGTTTACATGCTCAGTCTATTAGCTAGTAGAGAGCTACTTAGCGCATTGCTGACTATATATAATAATACTCACATATATACACATATTAACACTTACATCAATTTAATTATTTTTATTATTTTTAATGTTTTTTTGAGTATCATTATGTAAGTATACAAAAATAATTTTAATTTTATATTATATTATTATTATTATATATTATTATTATTATTAATTTAATTATTATTATTATTATATAATATATTTTTAATTTATTTAAAAATTCTGAAATTTATTTATTATTTCAAAATTATTTTAAAGTTTAGAAAAATCATCATTATTATTCATTATACTTTCTCGAATAGTAAATTATTGAAGTAATCACTTATTACGTATTAGATCTCAATTTCATATGAAAGGTGTGTACTTGTTGACGTAACCGCTTCTGGCTCCGATCATACCGGCTCCCGACTCCGACTCCTCTGGCTCCGGCTCTCGCTCCTAGCTACCTGGCCCTCGGCTCCGCTTTATCATGGAGGTAGTAGATTCTCGGTTTGGTTCAGGACATCGGTTATGTTGATCGTCTGTATTTTATCTTAATTTAATTTAATTTATTATATTATTATTATTATTTAATTATTATTATTATTTAATTATATATTTTTATATTATTATTATTTAATTATTATTATTATATTATATTTTGTTTATTAATATTTCTAGCCGTCTGTTTTTACTATCTTCGCATCTACGTTTCACTCAGTGTGAGTTTCGATATATATTACTATACTAAGTGATATTAAGGTAGTTATCGTATCCTTGGTTTAAAATATTGTTGTATTATATATGTATATATAGGTGTTTAGATATTGAGGATATAGTGATATACCCGTCTATAGGATCGATATGTTACGTACCCTCGTATATATATATATACTAATATATATATTATATATATAGTATA
>JABUQX010074289.1:25000-27500 GCA_015478945.1 Trachelipus rathkii | reverse complement strand
GGTCCCATGAAGCTCTAGGGTGGATTTTCTGATTGCGACGAGTTCTTACTAATTAATGGTACAGAGGGGGGGGGGAGGTAAGGCTGGGCTTTCTTTTCGACTTTTGTCATATTCTCCTACTGCTTTTCTTTTCCGATGCATGTAACGCACCTTACTCCCAATCTTGGGGAAAAAAGGTAAATTAAGATATATATATATATATATATATATATATATATATATATATATATATATATATATATATATATATATATATATATATATATATATATATATATTCTTCCGAACTTGATCCCTGCCCTGGTGAATGAACTGTTTCACCTCTGTCTTTCTATTTCGACCTTTCCTTATTGCTGGAAGCGTGGAATCAAATTAATCTGTGCCGAAAAAGGGAAAAAGGGAGATTCGCCCCCTCCCCCTTCTATCGTCCTATTGCTTTAATCTCTGTCCAATTTTCTAAAGTTTTCTAATCTCCCTCAACAGGAAGCTTTAGAAATGTCCTAATTCTTCTATTGTAATCTCTGATCGCCAGTATGACTTTCATAAGGAACGCTCTACTTGTAATCTCCTTTCTCTTTTCTTTGATTCCTGGTCCTCCACCATTCGCCATTTCGGTGAATCTTTTTGCAGTGGGGCTAGACATATGGAAAGCAATCGATAGAGTCTGGCACAAATCTTTGATTTCTAAACTTTCCTCTTACGGCATCTATCCTTCTCTTTGTGGCTTTCTCTCTGGCTTCCTCTCCAACCTTCCTTTAGTAGATGTTGTAGATGGCCACCGTTCATCCTTTAAATCAATAAATAGTGGTGTTCCTCAGGGTTCTGCCCAATCTCCAACTCTTTTTAAACTCTTTATTATTTACATATCTATGATTTCGGCTATTATCAACTCCTTTGCTATTGATTCCACTCTTCGTTATTCACTCCAATTTGGTAGTCGACCCTCTCAACAACAATTTTATCTCACTCCAAGAAGGTGGCATTGGAGCAGTCGTACTCTGACGTTTCTCGAATCTCTAATTGTGGTAAAGAAAAGATGATAGTTTCAATGCCATAAAAACAAAGTTTCCTCTTCTATCCGCTCCAAATAATCTTCCACACAGCTATAATATCTTCTTCGAAGACACACAGCTCAAATCTTCCTCTGTTCTTAATACTTTTGGCGACTTCTTTTCTCATGACCTTAATTATAAGGGTCACAATACTCTTCTTTCTAAACAAGTTTCAAAAAGGTTAGGTGTTCTGAGTCACATTCGGAACTTCTTCTTACCACTCCAGTTGCTTCTCCGTATAGAAGGGTTGTTCGCCCTAGTACGGAGTATTCGTCACATATCTGGTGTAGTTTCACATATGTTGCTCTCCTTCATAAGGTACAGTTAGGGAATTTTCGACTTGCTAACTCTCCTACTCTCACTAAGTCTCCTACTCTCCCTAACTCTCATACTCTCACTAACTCTCACACTCTCACTAACTCTCTTACTCTCACTAACTCTCCTACTTTCACTAACTCTCCTTCTCTCACTAACTCTCCTACTCTCACTAGCTCTCCTACTCTTACCAACTCTCATTAACTCTCTTACTCTCACTAACTCTCTCCACTCTCTCTCTAGTCATCGAACTATTTTACCACTCTCCTTATACTATTATTATTACAATTTACGCTGCTCTTCTGAACTCTAGTCGAATACCGCCTCCTTTAAGGAGAGCTCGTCTTTACTCGTCTTTACTCGTCTTTAAAAACAGTCTCATCCTTTCTCTATACAACTCTCTGACCCATGATATAACCTCTATGCTCAATCTTACAAGTACTTCACTGGTAAAGTCTGGAAACGCTTCCTTTAATCATTTTTCCAACTTCCTTTGATTACACACTTTCAAATGTCGTGTGTCAGAGCATGTCGGCATCTGATCTGACCCTGAAATCTAGTTCTCCCCAACACCTGTTAAATTTGGTAGGATTTTGGCCTTTGTCCAGATTAGGGATATATATATATATATAAGTATATATATATTAATATATATTAATATATATATATATATATATATTATAATTATACTATATATATATATATATACAAATATATTTATATATATATATATATATTATATATATATTATATTTTTTTATCTATATATATATATTTTTATATATATATATATATATATATAATATATATATATATATATATAATATATATATATATATATATATATATATATATATATATATTATATAATTTATATATAATATTAATATATATATTATATATATATATATAATATATATATAATATTATAATATATATATTATATATATATATAGTCTATATATATATATATAATATATTATAATATATATTATATATTATTCATTATAAATTTACTAGCGGCAATTTAAAATAAAACAAAAATATCGATAGGTCCGATAGTACAGATATTGTTTTCGCGATAGTATCGAATTATCGATAGGTAAAAACTATTAATAGTTTCCCCATCATAT
>JABUQX010074289.1:0-20000 GCA_015478945.1 Trachelipus rathkii | reverse complement strand
TGCAAGTTCCGGAGATGTTGGTTTCCCACAACCATTTTATCTACACTCATTTTAGGAAAGATATAACTGAAAGATTATCATAATGTAAGAAATATAGATTTTGATGATACAAGATAATATTAAAATCAGAAACTGTGGAGAGCTATCGACAAATCGAATATATGTCATGCAGAGTAGGTGCTCTATTTCAACAACTACAGTGGAAGACTCTAGTTCTATTTTAGTTAAATGTCAATTGTACCTTTTACCAGTGTTGCTTAGATTGTCGAATTCCTGAGAGAAATCCTATTTTTCTATTTCTAATTTCTTTATTTATATGAAAAATGAAATTCCCCAAGAGTGATTTGCAAATATAATAGAGAATTAACAGTAAAATCTTAATACAATTGGGAAATTTTAATTTCTATTAGAAAAATAGTGTATTCGTTTTAATACTACCTTTGAAGTTGCAAATACACTGAAAATAATAGTAAAATAAGGATTGTGCTAAAACTTTTCAACAAAGCCTAATAACAAGATTGGTTACGGTTTATGATAGTTTACTTTATGCAAAGAATAAGGGGGAAATTTTCATGAAACTCACTTCCGTTCTAGCGCGCCCTCTCTAACTTGTGATTCACGGTTGCATTCTTGGTTTTAATAATTTAGGTTATAACGAGATTATATAATTATATATATAATTAATATATATATAATAATATATTAGAAAAACAGCTGCTACAAATTGACTAACTATATTATTCAAAAATAACCCCTTAAGTAATTTCACACTGCTGGATGTGAACCTGGGCCCTAGCAATGTCCGCGTAAGTGTTTGACGACCACGCCACGATGGACTAAAAGAAAAGCGTCGATACCTCCTCTTGTGAATATTCACCCACCAAGAGAACCACGACGCACTCTACCCGTCAACTCGGGCGTAGCGACAAACAGTGCACCGCGCAGAGTGAACATACTTTATAACGGGGGAATATATTGTTTGTATAACAACTGCTACAAATTCAACAGCCTAGTACTTATGTGATAGTTATTCAAAATATAACCCTCAACAATCTGCTTAGGGCCAGTTCACACCCAGCAGTGAAATTACTTAATGGGTTAATTTTGAACATTATATATATATTATAATAATAATATAATTAAAAATATAATATATATAATATATAAAATAATATATATTATATATTATATAACTATTATATATATTAAAAAATAATTTAAAATTATTATAATATAATATATATAATATATATATTATATAATAATATAAATATATATATATAATTATATATATATATATAATATTTAATATATATATATAATATAATAATATATAACATATTTATATTATATTATAATTATATAAATATATATTATAATAAATTATAATAATATTTATATAATATATATAAAAAATTAATATATATTATATATATAATAATATATTAATTATATATATTAATTTATGATATATTCAAATAAAAATTAGTAAATAGTTATATATAATAATATATATAATAATAGTAATAATAATAGTATAATATTTATATATTAATATATATATTATATATAAATATATATATATATATTATATATATATATACTGGTATATATATATAATAAATATATAATAATATAATATTAATATAGATATAATATTATATATAATATAAATATATATAATTTAATATATATAATATAATATATATATTATATATATAAATATATATATTTATAGATATATAATTAATAATATTTATAATATATTATAATTATATATATATTATATTATAAATATTTATATAATAAATATATATAGTATATATATTTATATATATATAATATTAATGAGATATAATAATAATTATTATAAATTATTATATATATATATAATAAATATATATAGTAATAAAAAATATATTTTAAATATAATATATATAAATTATATATATAAATAATATATATATATATTTAATATATATATATTATATATATAAATAGTATATAATTAAAATGTCCCCGTCTGTAATTCTGGTGATGTCACGTGGATCGAAATATATAGATCAGTGTATATATATAACTTATTAAAATATATAGTATAAAATATAATATGTAATGTATATTATATATTACTAATTAATATAATTATATATATTAATAGATTATATATATATATATAATATATATATATAGATTATAATATATAATAATATATATTTATATATATATATATATAATATATTATCTATTATTTTTCTGAAATGATTATATATAATAATATACTACATATACACAATACATGAACAATTTTCTTATAGAATCTAATAGTACTCCAAATAAATTATTATTATATATATAATATATATATATTATATATATATTAATATATATATATATAATATATATTTATAATATTAATATATATATATATATATAATTATATATATATATAATTTTTTTTTAGGGAATTACTATGCAACACTCGAACCAATTAATGATAATTAATTTAAAACCACTATAATTAATTAGAAGGGATATTAATAATTAAATAAATTACAATCCCCTATATTAAGGATAATAGAATCAAACACGATCTATAATCAATATTCTCTCTCTCGATTATTACCCTATTGACCATCAACAAGACAATACAATAACTAAGAATCAATTTTATTCAAATATATTCCAATACTCATTATATCATCCTACCTCAAACAAAAATAAAACACGTGCACATGCTTTATACAATGCTCCATTACTATTGCAATTCACTCAAATTATAATTTTCAATTTCCCTATACTTTATAACAATAAAATAGTTGTCAAATAATAATAATAATAAATCGAACCGCGGGGGGGGTATATACTGTTTGCGGCGTCGTGCAACAAATTTATATAGGGGAATTAAAACTTTAAAGACATACCTTTTCGACTAAATCAATAAATAAATGGCTATTAAATATTATTATCTATATAATATTATATATATATTTAATATATTAGATAATATATATTACTATAAATAGATAATATATATATATTTTAGTAGAATATATAATATAAAAAAACTATATTATACTATATATAATATATATAATATATACAATATTTATATATATACTATATATATTATGTATATTATTAATTATTATTATAATATATATATAATATATAATATAATATATATATAATATTAATATGTATATGTATATATGTTTTCTCAAATATAATATATATATATGTATATATAGCTTTTACTGTACTTACCAAGTAATAGGCTCCCAAGGGCATGACGAGAAGACCTACTAATAAGTCTGCTACTGCAAGAGATATAATAAAGTAGTTTGTGACAGACTGTAAATTCCTTTCCTTTGCCACAGCCATTATTACCAACACATTTCCAAATACCGTTATAACGGGGAAGAATAATAGCAGCAGTGACCAAAGATTCTTTTCACAAGTATAGCAAGTCTCGTCAATAGGGATACACGAAGGAGGGAAAGGAAGAGAAGAGGAAGAAGAAGAGGCATTTAGGGAAGAGAAATTTCCTGAAGAATTGGCATCAAGGACTCCGTTGCAGGAAACATTAGGAGGGAAACTTGGATTAAAAGAATTTTCTATGGCGCTCATTGTGGTCGTTGTTAAGCTAGGCTTTGCGCCTAAATTTGTAGAGGCCATTGCTTTAAAAAGGAAGAAATTTTAACGACAAAAGAATGGCAGGTTTACTACTTGCATTAAACAGTTGAGAGAGAATTAACCAGTAAAATATGAATAAAAAACTAATAAAACCGCAGTAAATAAAAAGTAGAAAAGAAAAGAGACTCAAAAAGAGGAAAAGCCCAAACATTAAAATACCGAAAATTAAAATAAAGTCGTCGAACAGGAGAAACTTGAAATGAAAATTAGTTATAGAGAAATATAACCCTCCAATCGCACTCATATCGATCGTATGTATCAAGACCATTAATTGCAGATCCAGAATAATAGATTGCATAATGAGGTGCAATAGAACACTACGCCCGCGATCACAAAAATATCGAACATTATTAAATTAGTATTTTCTGTTTGATTAAAAACAAAAAAAAATTATATTATTTTTCGATGATATATATTTTAAGAAAGTGTCAGATAAATATTCTTAATTTATAGTTTCGATATTGTAATATTTCTTACAACAATATTTAACTTATCACTGTAATAATAATAATAATAATAATAAAATAATAATAAAATAATAATTAATTAATAAAATAAAATAATAATAATATAATAATAATAATAATAATAATATAAATAATAAATAACTAATCAATAATATATATAAAATAATAATAATAATAATAATAAAATTATTATTTATATAGTTCTTTTTCAAATAAATATGTAAAATATTAAATACATAATTGGTATCAAATTAAATAAAACAATATATATATATATTATATATAATATAGATATTATTTAAATATATATATTATTATATACATATATATATATATATATATTATAATAATAATATGGTATCAAATTAAGATAAAGCAATACTATAATATATATATATAATATATAATATAACACAAACATAAAAAAAATAATTTTATCTTAAAAACTTTTTAGCAATAAAAATACCTGTTCAAGACATTTATTTTATAATTCAATTTTACAAATTTAATTGAAAATATATGTTATTAATATTATCATTGTTATAAAAAAAATAATTTTTTTTATTTCGTAAATGTTATAAACACCTTCAGTTCAAAGCGATCAGGCAAAAGGCTTTATACAAGCCTTTTCCCATGCCTTATGAAAACTGCTTTAACTAGCTCGTTGTTACTTGGAGAGTAATATGTGAGAGTAACTTCTCTCTCTCTCTTCTCTCTCTCTCTCATCTCTCTCTCTCTCTCTCTCTCTCTCTCTCTCTTCTACCTCTCTCTTTCCTCTCCCTCTCCCCCTCTCTTTATATATCATACTCTCACTCCTCTCTCTCCTCTTCCTCTCGTCTCTCCTCCTCTCTCTCTCTCTCTCTTATATATATATTATATATTTATATATAATATATATATATAATATAATATATATATTATATAAATATAATATATATATATATATATTATATATATATTATATATATTATATATATAAATATATATAATATATTAATATATATATATATCTATTAATAAATATAATAATTATTAGTAATTCAATATATATAAAATATAAAATATTAATACTATCAAGAATATATATATATATATATAATATATATATATATATATATATTATCTCTCTCTCTTTTATTACAGATACTATTTCTTCTTTTTCTCTCTCCCTCTGTCTGCATGTTTGTCTGACTATCTGTCTCTATTTACTTACCTATTTTCACTAGTTTCTTCTTTGCCTGACTATCTTCCTGTCCACGATTTTTTTATCCTCTCTCTCTCTCTCTCTCTCTCTCTCTCTCTCTCTCTCTCTCTCTCTACTCCTTCTTCCTCTCTTACAGAACTATTCTTCTTTTCCTCTCCCTGTGCTATTCGTATCTGTTGTCTAAATATCTTCTCTATTACGTACTACTATTTTCACTCATTCTCTTACTCTGACTTCTTTCTGTCCACTATTTTTTTGTCCTCTCTCTCTCTCTCTCTCTTTCTTCTCTCTCTCTCTTCTCTCTCTCTTCTCTCTCTCTCTCTCTCTCTCTCTCTCTCTCTCCTCTTACATTCTTTTCTTTCTCTTCGTCTCTCTTTTTCTCATCTTCTCTCTCTCCTTCTCTCTCACACCTCTTTAGATCTATCCCCTCTCTTTCTTTTTTCTTTCACAAATACTCTCCCATTTCTCTTTATTTGTGGACGTATTCTCATATTTTTTATTTTTATCTATTTTTCATACCATTAATTTTTAAACCTTTTTTATTATTATTTCTTAAAACTTATTATTTTTGCTTTCATTTTCTGATCCTTTGTGTTTGACTTCAAATAAATCTATATTTATTTATTTATTTATTTATTTATTTATTTATTTATTTCCAAAACGTTATTAATTCTAGAGTTTCATTACATTTAATCCAATATATTTTATTTTTAATTTTTATTTTTTTGAGTTTTAAACTTGATTCATTTTTTTTTTTTTTTTTTTCAACTTCATCATCTTTTTTTTTTTTTTTTTTTTTTTTTTTTTCCTTTTTTTTTTTTTTTTTTGGCGTTTTTCCTCACCAATTTGGAAGCCTTAGACATCTGCGTCTGCAGCGCCACCTGCAAAATTAATTTCCACTTATTTCTTTAATTTTTTATTTATTTTTTTAAATTCTTTGTCGTAAGTTTAACATTTTTTCTGGGATTAAAAAACTTCTTTTCGATATCTGCATCAAAATAAAAGATAAAACCTCCATAAGCTTGAGCAGATACTTACATATACTATAAATCAGGGCTGCGGAGTCGTAAAATAAATTTTTTCGACTCCGACTCCGACTCCGACTCCTTAAATTCAAATTTGGATTTTCGACTTCCGTCTCCGTCTCAAAACTCGTTGAGAAATGATCGACTCCGACTGCCGACTTCCACTTAAACAAAAAAATTCGACCCGACTCCGGACTCCTACATCTCAAACAAATTTTTTTGACTTCTACCGACTCCAGCAGTCAAATCAAAATTTCGACTCTGACTCAGCATTAGTGTCATACAGATACATTAAAACATTTTTTGTTCAAACAAATTTTCAAAATTTAAGCTTTTTCAGAATAAAAAAAAATATATAAAACCACTTTCCAATGATATAATCTCCAAATGCTATACGGTAAAGTAACCATAAAAGACGTTGGACATAGCGAACACTATAGACAAACATAAATATATTTCAGTTTCCCGAAAACAGAATTGAATAACGTAATATAAATATAACGCAAATTATTTTTATTTTATTATAAAAACACCATTAAAAAAATTCACAGGTAATACTTTCAGTTCAATTAATAAAAAAGATGGAATAATATTAAAATAATAATAATAAAAAATTTAAAATATTTTTAAATATAGAATAAAGAAAATGATAATAATTAAATAATAATATAATATAAAATAAAATAAATATAATAGCATTAAAGAATCGCTTATGAAATAAAAAACAAAACAATTTCTTGACAAAATTAAAAGAACGGATTTTATTCTCCAAAATTTCGTAATAACAGGATATATAATATATATATAATATATATATATATAATATATAACGAAAATACAGATATATTATAAATATATATATAACTGTAGAATAAGGATATATATATAATTAATACATATATATCATATACAGGGTGTTTACGAAATATGTGAGGACAAATTGGAGGATATTAACTTGCTATTCATACAAGTGTTTTGGTCTTAAATAAAAGATACCTGTAAAATTTCCTCCATTTTGTAGGAAAGGAGTTAGGAAGTAATCGAGTTATGATGGAATATTTTGAGAATCTTTATGTCCGTTATGTGCCCGTGTTTATTATTAATTAGATATTATAATATTTATATATGTATATATGATTTATTATTATTAATATTATTATTATATTTATTAATATTATATATTAGATTATATATATTAATGATTATTATGATTATAAATATTATAAATTTATTATTATAGTATTATAATCATTATATTATTATCATATTAATGATTATTATATTATATTATATTAATATATATTTAATATTCATTACTAATAATATATTATTATATATTATTATTACTTATTATAATTATAATTATTATTAATTATTTTATTATTTTTGTTATTATATATTTTTATTATATACTTATTATGGTGTTGATTATATTAATTATTTATATCATTATTATATTACTATTATTGCTATTAGATTATTATTTATTATTATTGTATTATAACTTCCAATATACTCTTTCGTGATTATTTATTCCTTTCCATATCTATAATATATGTATAAATATCAATAGAATACTATCAAATAATTATTTATTAGCCATTAATTTTGTTATACGTACTATTAGGAAGCTGTTTTAGATTCGCATCAATCATCTGGATTATATTGTTATCGACTTGTTTCCCTTCCCAGTAAATATTTGATCGAATACTATCAACAATTTCCTCACATTAATTTATTCCTATCTCCATAATGATTTATGGTACCTATCAAGCAACCAATATACAGATGTTTCCAATTTATATTAGAGACAGCAATACCCTGTTCTATACGTTCTAACTTTCGTATTGCAGAGTTCGTGCCAACTCGTCACCATCTACGAACATAACACCCAATATTCACATCAAAACCCCTACGCACCTTTGCTAACTCATTTACCTACTAAATAAAGAACTTTAAAGTTAACTTTATTATAAACAAAGTGTATCAATGACCAAAAGGATAAATTAATATCACAAACTATTTCTAAACCCTGCTATAATAATATAGCATATATATATATATATATATATATATCTTTCCTAAACATATTATATATATATTATATAATATAATATAATAGTATATATATATATATAATATATATATGGAATGCCTAAAATACACAATAAACTCAGAAAAATCCACCTTTGAGCTTCATGTCTATGTGCGGAACTGTTACACACGAAATTCCCAATATCTGAACAGCATTATCCGACCATATCTTAATAACTCTTCATAGTTAAACAAATAATGAACCATTATGTAAATTATCAAACTTAAAACTTGAAGCCATAATATATTCGCCTCACTTTGAAGTAAATCTTTTCATAAATGTACGTCTGAACCGATTGCCATAATAATTAACAAGTTCACTTCAAAAATGAATCCTACCCCCACCAGATATATCAGAACAAACATATGAGGAACTTTTATTAATTTGTTAATCAAACACCTTAAATTTAAAGAAATAACATAATATCTCAAAACTGATGACTGCCGATGAGCTGACCACTTGGACATATTCTGACTTCTATATGTCCAATCTGGAAAAACAAAATCCTTCGTGAAACAAACAACTTTAACCTCAGTATTCACATAGTAGTCGACTGAACACCCTCCACGTATTTTATAGAATCAAATCATAATACATCCAGTTTCTTATCATAGATTCAAGAGTTGTTTCAGCTTTAAAAATCACATACGAAAACTATAGGTTAAATAAATGCTATCTGTTTAGACATCAAAATCCATGTTAATTCTACGGCTCATTTATCTACAAACAGCCATACAATGTCATAACCGCACTGATACATCGTTCCGTGTATATAAACTAGATCCATCCCTATTAGGTTGACTGCAAAGTTGAAAGGAGTTTCATCAGAGACGGTTTCTCATCACTTTCATCTTCAACTGGTAGAGGTAAAGGTGCTTGTCGTGCTATTTCACCCAATGCTATTAAGCAGCTTAATTGTAGAGCTTTAGGATCACTAATAATCATTTTAACTGTTAAAAAATCGTCGAAATAAATTTATATAAACATTACCAAATAAAAAAATATATATATATGATGGCAGTTTCTATTTGATCTACAAATATAAATCAAGAGACAACCTCAAAAATAAAGTCAGACTATACCATAATAAATAAGTCCAAACAACTGTCATCTTTCCTTTAGCACAAGAGATGCTTGCCCGACAACCATCACGTTGTGTCCTAACTGCCCTGAGTTAGTCTTTAGCCTGAGGCCGGATATCTATAGAAGTTCTCTTGCCAATTATCCCCACTTTCAATTGAATTGATTAAAGTTTATATAACAAAGTACCTTTTCACAATAAATCCATTTAAGCATATAAACTCTATTGGTTTACAACTATAGTTGCCAAATATCTTAAATTCAAGAAACTTAAAAAACATTGTGTCTTCCATAGCTTGCAAGTCAGAGCCCTTAACATCCATTTAAAAGGAAATTATCAGTCAGACTCAATATTATTTGCTATATTTATATATATACAAATAAAAAACACCATTCGCTACAAGAAATAATCCTCTGAGATGTCTCAAGTATAGGGACGAAACACGTCGGGAAATCTATGTAAATATCTTTAATTTTGATATTATTTTCAAAGATTATTTTAAAAATAATAGTACCAAAAATAAAATTTAAAACGTTGGAAATTAAAATCAAAACTTTGTATAATAAATAATAATAATTAAATTAATAATAATAATAATAATAATAAAATAATAAATAAAATAATAATAATATATAATAAAATAATAAATAATAATAATAATTAATAATAATAATAATAATAAAATAATAATAATAATAATTAAAAAAATAAAATTATTATATTATAATAATATTATATATTAATTATTTATTATTGTTGATTATTATAATTATATATTATTATATATATTATTATTATTATTATTATTTTAATAATAATAATAATTAATATTCTCTGACACGTCCGATTCCGACTCCGCTCCGACTCCCACTCAGACTCGGAATCTTCGACTCCCGACTCCGACTCCGACTCCACTTACACATAGGAATCTTCGACTCCATCCGACTCCGACTCCACGCACAAGAGTTTTCGACTCCGGACTCCGGACTCCGGCCCGGAAAATTGCACGACTCCACGACTCCGACTCCACGACTCGACTCCGACTCCGCAGCACCTTTTTGCTAGAAATACTTTACAAGTATGTGTTACATAGAATAATGTAAGATAACAAAGGTGAGCATCATAAATATTTAATATATATTTATAATTAATATATACATATATATATCGAAATTGCTTGCTATTAATAATATATAATAATAATTAATAATAATAAATATAATATATATAAATGACTGATAAGCATTTGGAAGACGTATTACTAAGAGTTAATGTATAATTCACATGACTCATTAAAATTACATTACAACCTAGTATTAATAGGTTCTATATAATGATATATAATGGTCTAAACTAAATATTATAACTTATTATATTACACAATTAATATAAGTACATATAACATATATATATATTAATTAATAATATATTAGATAAATTGATAAATATATAATATATACTTAATTAATATATAATATATTATATATATAATTATATATATAAATAGTAATATATAATTATATAATATATATATCATCCACACACCATTCTTTCTCCAGACTGAGTGAAACAAAAAGTGCGTCAACTATATACTAGAAACCAGGGAAATTGGAAAAAACTGAAAAAGAAATAATAAGCCCAAGCCCTACATTCCCATTATACCCTTTAAAGTGAGAAACTCGTCGCAGTCAGAAAAACCCACCTAGAGCTTCACTGGACTAGTGACTATCCTCACATATGGTATAACCTCTAATGCAGGTTCATCCACTTAGCCCAGGTCGCCCCAGACCATACCCCCTCATCAAAACCCAACCCCCCATTTCACTCCTGTTATGCACCTTTCTTCTCCCTCGCCAACTAACCATGCCTCTTCTCTCCAGCATCCTTTAGAACCCATTTCCTTTTTTCCAGTCTCCCAGCCTGCGTTCTAATCCCACACACTCACCTATCTTATATAGCCCTTTATACCAAAGCCTACTTATCATTCAATCTTCCACTAAGGAAATGACAAAACCTCCAAGTACCTCATTTATCCTAACATCATTAAATCCCTTTCTCTCTACTCATCACAACTCCCAAAATGCATTCATTTTCTCAATAAAATCTACATTCAATCTCTAATTTTATAAATACCATTTCACAATTCTAAGCATGTCTGACCTGACACATGTACTTTAGATCGATACCTCTTATTCATAACTCAAGTTTATATCAACATACCAGTAAAAATCACAGTATAACATAGACATACCTTTCATGTAAAGATCCTTAGACGCACTCCAAGATCTAGTCCTTTACAATCCATCAAGAAACTGCATAGCTACCTTTCCTTTCCCACTCACAAACTCCTGCTACATTACATTGCCTCATCCATTCCCTTCATCCAACATACTACATCGCCCTACCAAATCTCTCTACCAATCATCTTAAATTCTATTCAGATTCCACCCAAAACAATCATCCGAATAATTAGATGGCCCTCCATCTCACATTCTCCATCATTCTAACACTTTCTCCTTCCACCCCCACCTCTAATTCTTTACAAGGGGATTTTTGAAATTGAATAACGAGAGAACTGAAACAACAATCCCTGCCTCACTCCGCATTAATATAAACAATCACTTTCAACCGCGATTATCTTATGCGCTTCACTACCAACAAACACTTTATTCCATTCAGAAGCCTTACCACCAAACCACCATATATCACTAAACACCTTAGATATAAAAATTAAAATACCTATTATATTAAATAAATATATATATTGTAAATATTTGTAGATAATATATAATATAAAGTAAATTAAATTAATTTTATTTTTTATTAATATATATAGTATATATTATATATATATATAATATATATATATATAGTATATAAAATATAGACTATATTTATATCTTACCTATATATAATATATATTATACAATATATATTATAAATAGATATATTTAATTATTCATAGCTAATTTGCATTTTTTATTAAATTTCTTACCATTTTTATATATAATACTATATATAAATACGAATATATTATATATATAAATATATAAATATTATATAGAATATATATAAATTATTTATAATTAAGGCTTAAATTGTTATATTAATAGATTATATTAATCTATTCTCTAAGCTCCAATTTTATATATCTATTTACCAATATTAAATTATTAATTCTATTGTTGAGGAATATATTTCCTATAGATAATATATATATATATTAATAATAATATATATATATATACGCACTTCTCGAATTCTATCTTAACCAAGGGCACTCTTATGTCATCTATTCAGATTGCGCATCAGCGCCCCAGCCGCTTAAAACCCTTATCTTATAAACACAATGCATTCCGCTTGGTTTTCCTGACAACAGCATTCTTCGCTGTCCTCCTGCCCGTAAAAGTGGCAAATCCTCTATTCTTAAGTTGACCCGTACCTGTAACTAACTGGATTTATGCCCCCAAGATAGTTGGTACTAACAATGCTGACTCTTCTATTCGGCCATTTTCTAGGTACCCCTGCCATATAAGGTCTCCTCCCATCAACTGCTCTCCCATCCTCTCTCCAACATAAGTATTTTCGATCTCTTATGCCAAAGATGATTCTTAGTAACAATATGATCACGGGAGCGAAATCTCAGAAATATATAAGCCATCATTTTACGTAGTCTTCTTATTACCACTATAAAGCGCTTGCACGAATTGTGATACTTGCACGCCTTCGATATTGCTCACACCAATATCACCCACATTCACATATGTCACGGAACCCTCTTCCCATTTACAAAAATTGTCGTCGCCATATCCCCGACAATCTATCGTTAGATTTCCTTATTTCTCTCATACTGAACTCTATTTCGCACGATATCACTAATTCCCTTTTAGGTCTCATTAACACCTCCTAAAAGAGTACCCATAACTATATCTGGTAATCTCCCACATTTTAACAGTACATCATTTTGTATCTTCAAGAAGTGAATTATTCTTTACAATATTTGATTTGTTATTAATTTAATATTAAATTTACTGTTGCGCTTAAGAGTCTATTGTATTTATTTATTATTGTTGATTAATTTATTTAGGAGTTGACTCCTTTACATTTAAGATATAATGTATATGACCAGACCCACCCAGGGACGTATGATTTATCATTAACAAAGTGGCACGTTCTTCTGTGCATGCCGTTGTGGAATCCTATACACTTATGCTCAATATTAAATATAGTGTAAGTATCAATATATATATATAAACTGTATATGTAGTGAAATATATAATAATTATGATTATATATATATACGACTAACCAGATTATACAAACATGACAATGCTAATATATAATATAATATAATGTAAATAGATTAACATCCATTTGTTTTCAGGTTCAATATTGACCAATTAAAAACTTCTACAACAGACATCAAGCTGCATAGGTATATATAATATATATATATTATTATATATATATATATATAATATAATATATATATAATATATAATATATATATTAAGGTTTAATAATACTTAATATAAGATTTCCATTACATCACACTATAAACCTGGACAAAATCCATGAGATCGGCCAACCTCGAAACCGAGGTTCGGAAATTGGTCAGGGAAAGTATATGTATGAGCGACCAAGTGATATATATTAAGGCTCAAGATAGTATAGCCTGAATAGGCAAGCCCTGACTTCAGCCCAACGGCAGTTCGGGTAAAGTGCTTGTCCACCTCGGCGGTGTTCGCCATCCTATATAGAACCGCGCTCTGTGGAGTTAAATTATTATCAATGCTAGGATGGCATTAATTAAGTGGATTGGTATTTGTTAAAGTATTGCGTCGTTATTGTTTTTCATGTTTGTAGATATGTGGTCTGGTATTATTAGGATTTAACTGGTTGCCAAAAACATTTAATTCCTAAGCTGGCAATGTAAATATTATTGGAAAATCCCACCTTACAACATATTTTTTGTTTCCTTCACTTAGGCGCTGGAACGAGGATACGAACCCATAAACTAGAGAGGAAGTTCGTCTGCTGGTGAACGAGCCCAAAAAGCTCGATTTAACCACTTGGAGTCAAGCGCAATTATTTATAGAGTATATTATATATATAACTTAAATTTATTGAATATTATAAATATTTTTATACTATATTAGTTTAAAAAATAGATTTATTTTATATATAATTATAAATATTGAATATATTAATTATAAATTAAGTTAATATATTTATATATTGTGAGACAATTAATATAATATTATACGTAATATATTCTAACTATTATTTGAGTTTAAAATGTGTTTGTAGTATATAATTGTAGTATTAGGCTATTTCATTGGTTTTGGGTTGTACGGGATGGGGTGGTAAAGAAAAACCTGTACTAATTAAATGCTATTGGTGGAAAATTATATTATGATGGATAAGTCGGAAAGAAAACAGTATTTGTTGTCTTTCGAAAATCACTTCATTTAAAATGGTAACTGTCGGAATTATAGTTAGGAGCATCCTTTAAGTTCTCAGGCTGATACTCAAAAAGCTCTGAAAAATCCATCTTATGATTTCTTCTACGATATAATCTTCCACTCATCTATAATTAGGGCAAAAGAAAAAAACATATTTGCTGCCTCATATTATATATTTTTTAGTATTTCCATAATTTTTAATGTAACTTTTCTTAATTGAAATGTAATTATAATTGTGCAATTCTTTCATAAACAAAATTTCTTAAGAGCCAATTTCGCTTGAATATTGCTAATTGACTGTCTATTATTGTCTTTCCAAGCATACCTTTGACAAACTGTAGTTCTAAAACTTCCAGGATACACTTCTTACGCGTCTTTTCTCTCTTAACTCTCCCCCTCGCTTTCCTTTCTCTCTTTCTCCGGCTCCTCTTCCGCTCCACTCTTCTCTTCTCCTCTCCTCCTTTCTTCTCTGCTCCTCCCCAAATTTCTCCTTAGCCGGTCAGCGATCACCTTCTATACTAACGCTACACAAGAAGCTCCACCACCCTCCATGGCAACACCTTACTCAGAGGACTGATCAACCTTTCGCTATGCCGACTCCGATACGGTCACCTCGCCTCAGAACCCTTATCAAACAGCGACGCTTCTTCTTAGCACATTTACCTTTCTATCGCGACAAAAGAAACACTCCATACCGCAACGCTCCTGTAATTATGGGGAAGCATACACATCTTTTGAATAGGACTGTCCCAAGATTCCATGTACCTCTCCGAAAAGTAATATGTGAAACCTGGAATGCCTCGCCTCCATACCCCGTGAGAAAAGGCAGCACACTCCGGGACGAACCACCAATCACAACACACACGTTAGTTAAATGAGGATCAGACAAGCCGAGTGTGTTTATGAAACATAGCATATTGATAATTCCAAAAAACAAATAGAAGTATTAAAGAGAATAAAAACTGAGGAGGAAGAAACCAGAAAAGAAAGAGAGTCCCATCTAACTATATTATATGACGTATTCACACAATATTGTCAATTACTCCATTCCACTCTATAGAACTCAATTCCCTTAACAACTAAAATATAAATATAAATCTACAAATATAATACTTTCACCTTGGCATTATATAAAAATAAAGTAATAAATATATCACAACATAAATAAAAAAGTAAAAAAAGCTTCACACCTATAAAATTATTAAATGTAATAAGATATAACCACTCTTTATAATCTCTATATTATATTATGATATAGTATAATTCGAAGGTTTGAAGAAAATTTCTAAGAAATATTTAAAATGGCTTCAATATTAAAACTAATCAGTATATTGAAAAATGAGAATAAAGATAAAATTTATAATTGCTAAACAGCAAAACAACATGATAACATATAATAGAAAATAACTTCTCCTTCACAATAGTAAAATTTGATAAAAATATCTAAATATAAATACCTTGGCATAGAGATACTCATCGCTGGAAGGGGGAAGCGATCTACCCGGACCGATTGAAATATGGACTAGTCCCATGTTAAGGGATGACAACTGCAGCAACCACCCCCATGAAAAGATTACACCAGGTGATTCAAGGTGCGACTGCTGGGGGAGTGCAATACAATCAGCAAATTTCGTTATACTACTGATATGTCACTTATCGCGGCAGAGAACGCGCCGAGGCGAATGACCGTGGGCACTACCCAATCCCCCACCAAATCACAGTAGACGATCTATCCCCCAAAGAATGGGACGAACAATTGTGATCTTAAAAAAAATTCTATCCTGACCTGATCTACTAAGCATAGCGCGACCACGTAATGACTCTACTAAGAGACAGACAATAAACAATCGCAATCCTCTAAACGGCACTAATTATTTAACATTTGCCTAAATAAAAAAGTAACTGTTGTGGTAATTTATTCGATTATAGATAATCAAAATAAAAAAGAAGTGATTTATAAAAGTTAAATCATTACTGAATATAATGATTATTTTCAAACAGTAATGATATATTTATAGAATAAATTAATTTAATATATATAATTAAGGTTTAATAAAATATAAATGGTAAATGTATAATTAATCTTACAAAGTATATAATATTATTCATTTTAAGGAATTATGATTATTCGGGGAATTAATTCAAATATAGTAAATGAATTTTCATTATTAAGTATTTTATTAATATCATTTATCATATATATTTATCAATCATGATATATATTAATATATTAGCGAGAGATGCCTATATAATTCTGAAGATATTCTCTAGTGACTGTAATATAAATATTTTTGTAAATAATTAGTTAATAAAATAATATATAATCACGAAAGTACCCACAAATCAATGATAATATATTAATATATAGTATATATTTTTGAAGTTAATCATTAATTATATGAAGTTCATATAATTATGTCTCTAATGTATTCAGTGTTATTAATGTAATAAGTCTATGTACTAAGTAATATCCACCAAAAATTATTATTTATCTAGCAGATAAATTCAGCATGAGGTTATTAAATATAAGATAAATAAATATCAATAGCAATTAACAAAGAAACTGTGATCCTTGAAATAGTTCGGCCGCACCGACCAAACGATAGTCACTAGTACCCTAAACATCAAACACCCCGCAGCGCTATCGCTCGTTATAAAGTGTAGTAAGTAAGTAAGATATGAAGTAGTAGTTTACATTTAGTATTACTATACCCTCAGTGGCTAAGTTTTTAGTAGTCAGTTAAGTATTATGTAAGGTTATTAGTGTAGTACGTACACAGGTGTAGGTAAAAAGTAGTAGGTAGATGATGCCTATATTATATAGTTATTTTTAACTATTTATTGAACATTTGAATAACAAAGCTAACATAATTGTAAAATAATGAGACTAGTATGCACAACGCTGTTACTTTTTAGTAAAATCACTATACAGGTTCTGCAAACTGGACTTTCAAAATTAGTCCCTTCTCATTTTCTATTAATGCTCGGATAATTCTTTAAGAAAAACATGGATACAATGAGTAACAGCAAGTTTTTACCCTCGCCCTCTGTATTAAATCTAATATTATTAGAATTAAGATGTCTAACTTAACATAAATTTACGTATAATCGAAAGTGAGCTAAATTATTAATATAATTGAATAGGATAAATTTAACGTACCCTAGTAAATATAAGATGAGATATATAGTGAATAAATATAATTTTATTATTAAGATAAGTAAAACAGTGATTTTAATAAGGAATAAAATAAACATTATAAATATGACAGATAATGTAATATATATATACTTATCTAGATGTGACATGAAATGGATGTGAGTAGTGTAGAAAGAACACATAAAAGGCCGATAATCCGCTATGTAATAGAGTTCAGCGAATAACTAGAAGATGATGAACTAAGAATTAAACGATAATAACAGATAGGAAGCAGTTCGATGAAAGAGGTAGGGAAAAAATAAAAGAGCGGGATGACGGGGGGTAGCCGGTGATACTAGTGCTTATGCCAAAATTAACGAGAGGACAAGTAAAAACTAATGAACTCATGGGTGAGAAGCAGCGCAGGATAAATGGATATGGAGGGAAAAAAATATGATAAACTAAAAAGAAGGTACACCAGGGGAGGGAACCGCTAAAAATTGTCAAAGAGGTCGGCGGCGGGGCTTCCTGGACGACTGACGTATTACCTCCCCCCTCCGAGCTCCAACCCCCCGGGAGGCGGGTAGGCCTCCTAATCCTCCCTCCCCACGGGTAGGTAGAAAATAAATCATGCCCCCCTCTATGCCCACCCCCGACCCCAAAAAATATATACGCTACCAATGATGAGCTATGCTACCAGGTCGTGAGAAAAAAATAAAAAAGAATAAAAAATGGCCACAGACAAAATGCTAGTATCGCATTCCAAAAATGCAGCTTAAACCAAATACCGAAAAACCCTCATGAACACAGCAATGTAATGCAAGAACATGGACTTGGCAGGCAGCGCCCATGTAGTTTTTTGTCGGCCATATGATTATAGATGAGTTAACGGTTAAAATTGTTTTTATGAAAATTAAGAAAGAGGACGATATAAAAAAAAGAAATGTATTAATACATAAAAAAAAATAAAACAAAAAAAAAAATTAAGAGGCTAAAACTGATATATAGTATCTAAGATGATAGATCGTAGGTTAAACATGATTTCCTGAACGGTTTTATAGGTGTAGGATAGGATCCCCTAAGTACGGAATCTGCACACTAAAGCGCCAAGGATCATGACATAATTGTATAATAAGTTCGTGTATTAGAAGTGCTCACTTATCTATTTCACTCATAAACCGTGCAGAGACTGGAGCATCCTGCCTTCCTCCTCCGTTGACCGAGAATACAAGCCAATTCTCGCAACTCCTAGACTGGGTAGAGATAATATATATTATTTAATTATTTATTATTATATTAGTAATATATATATATAATTAATATAATTGAATATATATATAAAATCTGTCCTATTAATTAATTAATTAATTATTATTTATTGTAGGTAAATTATTTTAATTTTAGACTTTTCGATTTTTTAATAGTCTTTTTCCAATGTATTAAAAATAATTATATCATATAAATTCACTTTTTTCCGCGAATACAGAAAAAAAATAACTCATACTAATCTGCCGAATCAAATTCAAATTAATCAAAAACCACACTTATAACCACGCACACGTTCCGATTTTTCGCCCTAATTATATGTAGTATCGCTGCGAGGATATTATAAGTATCATAATAAAAATTTATGATGAACGTGCTTTATATTAGATGGTGATTTATCAATATCTGGCGTTTCGTAGGCGCTAGGGGCCCCTCCTATAAATATGGGATAGTTTGTAATAGTATTATTATCTAAATCTTCAATGCAGGATTAAAGGAGCAATTATTATATTCCAATAAAAACAACGTATTAAAAATTTTGTCCGGAAAATTCAAATAACTTTTA
>JABUQX010074288.1:2500-12673 GCA_015478945.1 Trachelipus rathkii | reverse complement strand
CCATTGACCCCGCTTTAGCAGTACAGTAAGCTAAGCCGTAACTTAGGATACGGTCATTAATGGGCCGTTAGTGGCTAGCTCTATAAAATCACTATAGGCCAGGATAAATAATTCAGCTCTAAAATAAAAACGTACAGAACAAAGTAGTAAATAAAACGAGTAAACTTTAATTTATAACATTTTAAAACTAAGCTTAATAATTTTGGCTTGAGCCATTAACATTCCTTCTGAAGAAGATAACCTCTTTTTTTTAAAACGACCTTTTAAAATCTATACGATAAAGCATATGGGATTACTATGCCCTCTCCTATATCTATCTATATAATTCCATGATGCCCCTTATATAATATGGCTGCACATTAGTCCACCTTTTTTTCTTCAGCCCCGTTTTGCCGCCCCCCTAAAATTCTACCCGATCTGGAGCGTACCTATAACCCCCCAGTATTATTCCCAATAATGAAGTTGGTTCTCTTTACGGTTTCTTGACAAAAAGCGTTTCCCTTTGGAAGGATACTTTTTAGGAAAAAAAACCATGTTCGTTTTTTTTTCATTTTTATTATGTAATCTCTCTCCATCGCACCCAGCTCTTCAAGAACTCACCGACAAAACCAAACTCCCCCAAAACCGCCCAACCAGCACCCTTAAACTACAGCCGGCCGAAAATATTTGCGTGAGTTTTTTTCATCATATTTTTTATTATTATACTTTGTCTGGTTTTTTTCTCCTTCTGCACACGTGAAAAATAAAGGGTTATTCCACTCACTAAAGGTAAGGATAATTACCCCTAAACAAAAGAGAGTAGAGATTAAAGCAAAAAAATAACAATGTGTCACCATTTAGTGCGAAATAGTGTAATACGCTGCCAGCATAGTAATTTGTAAAAGAAAAAGTGTATGTAGTTTTGTAAGAAGCTTTATCTGCCAACATGACGGTGATTAAATACACGTTAACCTAAGAGTGTACTTATAACAGAGTTTAGCAAGAAATTCTAACGTTTGGAAATTTTTCCCGCCTACAATACCCTCCTCCACCCTGTCCATCATATAAAAATAAAAATATTACTACCTTACCTTGAAAATACAACAGACTCTCTTGGAGAGTTGGGTCCATCCTACAAGAACTTTAAGCAGTTGGGAGTCTCGAATGATGATGAACGGTACAGCTCGTCAGTAAATGTTTAAATTAATTTTATTTACTCAGTGGTAGAAAAATTGAAAAATTTAACAACTGAAGAATGATTTGCAAAATCAAATATCCAGTGTGCTAAAAGTTAAAGTTCGCTTTGTTCTTTATCCGATATTGGCAAAGAATTCTTTATGGGATATCAATGATCATTGTGACTATTAGTAGCTATTGACTTGCAACCCTATTATTTGATATGTGAAATAAGAATCACATATTAGTTAAAAGGAAAGAAGTAAAGAGTATAGAGCCAGAGAACAGAAATATAGAAAGACACGGGTCCAACTAAAGTTTCTATAAAATGTATTTTCTGCCAAGGTCCACAGTGAGGGAATTCGCACCACTAGGAGGAACAAACAATGCTATATAAGTATATAAATTGGATTCAGTATAAGAAATAAGTTCAAGAGAAACCATTGGCTACCGATCGAATAAGATCGAGAGAGATCATTGTCTACCTTTCGGATAAATTACAGAGAAATCATTGGCTACCTATCCGATAAGTTCGAGAGAAACCATTCTCTACTTGTCACCTCATTTTCAGTAAAATTTGCGCATTATTATTTTTCTGAATTAATAACGATAACAATCACATACAATTCACGAGTCTGTATAGAGGCACAAAAAGTTTGTGTAGGGACCCACGACTATCAATGTGAAGAGAACCCAAACTAAATGAAGGCGCAGGAATTGAGATAGCCCCCAATTTTCCACCCCCCAGGAAAAAAAACCCACTGGGGGGGGTGGGTGGGCCTAACTTAATAATATTTGCTCAAATTTCTTAAATGTTTTGGTACGCTAAGGAAAGGGGTAATCACCGAATAATTAACAAATCAATCAAGTTATTTCGAATCAAAACTTATGGTACAGGTAGTTGACACCCAAAAGTAGGCCTCCTAACACCCAATAACCTTTTTTCTGTTTGGGAAAATGTGTTCTTGAATAAATGTCGCAGATCCGGTAGTATGTTATCACTTGCGAAAATAGTATTTTGGGGATTAAACAGCTAAGCGGACTCTGAACCCCAACGACATGGCATAATGGAGTTTTGGGTCGTGTGAATCCAATTTAGTGATTAGCATAGATGGTGGAGAAAGTATTAGCAAGAAATATAAAAAAAATATATTAATTAAATATACATGCAATAGTATAGTTTTGTTTTTTTTAAAAAAGGATTTCCAATTTAGTTCAATGTTCAACTAATAAACACATGTTCAACATAAAAAGCGGGGAACTGATTTAGTATTATTGCGTAGCTATATTGACGGGGAATTTCAATTAAAATTTACTATGTAAGAAAAAACATCTAGACTCAAGTACAAAAACGACAGAAAAAAAGCGGACGCTAATAAGAGAGCTACAAAAGGAAAAAAAGGAAAAGCGCACAGTGCAACAAATCTAAAAACCCCCAAAAAAAAACATTTTCTTTCCCTAGTTTTGTGTTAATAATTTTTTTTTGTTTGTTTGTGTTGGGTCAAAAAAATCCAGGAGGGATAGTTCAACACTTTTCCAAATTGGAGAAAAGTAGTTTACCCCCCCCAAAACATGGGGAGAAAAAAGTTTTTGTACCTTAACCCAATTCCACGTAGTTTCGCGCGGCTTCTTAAGGTGAAGAAAATATAAGCGTACAAGAAGGTCATAGAAAAAAAGAAAAAAAGCACTTCCAACCCACAATGATCTAGGCCACAAATAATTTTCCAAAAGCACATTAACCACTTAAATGTATTCTATCCTGAAATTATCAGAAATGAAAACCATTCCACTTCTCAGAAAAAAAGTAACATAAGCTCTAGTGCATCCTCTCATTAGTAGATAGAAGAATCCTATGTCTTAAAAAAAAACCAATTGTTATTATAAAAATAGTTTTGGATAACGAGAAGAAAAAAACACAGGAAGACAAAAAAAAAGAGAGACGAAGAGAGAATAGCAAAAACTATTAAATATCAATCTTTTAAATTTTCATGCGCTTAACATTTGTATTATGCACACGTTGATAATCTTTTACTCCCCAAACAAGAATATTAAAATTAAAGAAAAGATCTATATTTTGTGTTAACAAACATGAAAACAAGACATAGAGTTAAGGTCAAAGGTAAGAGAATTAACCACATCAGTCATCACGTGAATTCAAAAGAAATAGTCCAAACAATAGCAAAACCAATCTATAATTATATTTTTTTTATACTTGTGCTAAAACAAACAATAAATTTATATTTTTGGCACAAACCCATATAAAAAATATAAGGCTAACATTGTTATTATAATTCAAAAATTTATGATTTTATCTAATATACTTTTTATTTTTATTATAAACACAATACCGTACACTCAATTAAATTCACCTAGAATAAAAATTTCCTCACAAAATAACCAATAGATTACCGATTCCTCTCGGATCATAATTTTTTTTTATAGTAAAAAAAATAGAATAAAACTAAAAAGTTATACCTATTAAATCGAAAAAAAAAATCTTCCTTATATAATACCTAAAAATATTATTATATATAATAAATAAACATCTTCATGGAATAATAAATATTAATATATTAGGCAGTGAGGTAGGAGATATTATTAATATATGAATAAGGTATAACAGACATCTGCTAAAAAGTGTTTAACTATTTTATTCCTAAAGACCGTGAGCAAAGTTGGAAACCAGGGGGATGGATGAGCCTTTTTGACATGTGTAATCACTCAGGACTCGCGGGAAATTTTGTTTCTGTGGGTGAACCCAATTCCGGCCCGGAATATATTAATTTGAGAGATAATGTTACGTTTACCCCAAGGATGACGGAACACAATAACGGCAACAATGTTTTTTATTATTCTTTGTTTTAACCTTACCAATCATATTTGAACACTTTTAATTTAATAAAAAAACACTACTAATATTTTCTTTAAATACCGCAATTTATGTTACATTTAATTACCGGGTTTTTCTTATTTTTTTAGTTTTTAAATTTTTTAAAACAATACTAATTATATATAAAAAAAAATATATTACCAAAACCATTATTTTAAACAAACAAATTACCAAAATTAGATGATATAAATACATGGTTACAAAGGTTATACTATATTTCCACTTAAATTTATTTTTAAATTTTATTTTTTAAAAATGCTCATAACATGAATTTTATAACCCTTTTATAGAAAAATTTGCGATTCTTGTAATATATTTAGTGGTTAGTTTTGAATATACGGGGGGCGGATGGGTTTATAGATTAACTGATTGGAGGGGGATGCAACTTTGAGGCGTTTCTGAGGGATTTTCTTTGTCAACCTCCTCCCCCCTCCGCATTTACAAATAGTGTCAAATCTTCGCTTGTCCATCATATTATTCATGTTTTTTTCTCTTTTTATTAACACTTTTCCCTAACCCACACCAACATTATGAATAGAAAAAGGACCAATTCCCCCGTAGAAAGATTATTCAAAACCCTCGAATTAAGATATTAAATCAAGAAATTTAAGTGCGAAAGTCTTTGGTTTTGTTTTTTTTTAAGGGCTTATTTGATTTTTTCAATGGATTAGCCTCTCTTAAAATGTATGTCGCTGTTAAATTTTTCACTTGCAGAAACATCTCGTCGAATAGTTTTACTCTTTGGACAAATCTGTCGAATAGTTCGTGCTTATTCTTAAATTCTGGTTAATAGTTATCGGCAAAATCTAAAGGTTAAGATCATTTTTATTTTATATTATTGGGTTAACCTCAGATGGTGGCCTATGCATTCGCGTTCGTGCTAAACTTCATATACTAATCTCTACCTCTCCTATTTTTACTTCTACCGGTCGAAAATGCGTTGTACAAAAGAATCTAGTTAATATTATCTCACCAGTGCAATATCCTTATCTTAAATATTCTTTTAAAAATTTAATAAGAATCTTGTCACAACTGCTAAAGTTGACTGACTAACATCATTTCCCTACCGGGTAAATAGTCTAGTTAACTCGTGACCTTTCTTGTTCTTTTGCTTAGAGCTCATAAGGGGGGGTGTTTTCTATACCTCAGTCACGGAATGCGATTTCTTAATTATTATTTCTTGTTCATAATAGATCACTCTCTCTAAGGGCACTAACTTCTTGGATTTAATAGATCTTATTCTGTATCCTCATCTGCATGTCTCCTTAAAATCTACTTTGTAAATTTAAATTGATCTTTAAACAGATACATACTATTAAAAGTTTTTTTCTTTTTTAAGTGTTTTAATTATTTTGTTCAATATTTAAATAGATTTTCAAAGTATTGAGTCAGTTTTCCCATGTCATTTTTATTTGTTACTTTAGTATACTATGTTAACATTTAAGACCTAAGTATATAGCTCTAACCAATCTTGAAACAATTTTCTTATTTTATTAAATATTTTTTATTACAACTTTTAATGTTTTTAAGTATCAATCAAATAATACTTTTAATTTTAATTGATATTATAAATTGTAATTATATTTATTTTTTTTAAGTCTATATTTTAATAATTCATTTATTATTTTTATTTATTTATAAATAATTTAAAATAATATAATATTAATATATTATTAATTGTTTTATTTATTATATTATTTTCCTTATATAAATTCATTAAATTATTAATATAATAGAATAGATAAATAATATTATAATAACAGAATAAACGAGAGTACATTTTTGCCTCTCCACATATAATATAAATTATAAGAATTTATATATATATTTAAATATATATTTTATTTATATATTTAATCCAATTTTTAAAAAATAGCAGCAATAATAGAACAATAAAATATGCTATTATTCAACTTATCAATTACACTAATTATTTTTTATATATTTCTGGGGAAATTTGTTATAAAATTATAGTTATCATTATTTATTCCTAGTCAATCCTGATTAAAACAGCACAAGTTTATAAATTTCTATTATAAAATAAATTATCATAAATAGCTTTAATAAAGTAGAATTATGTTTGAGAAATACCCACATATTTAAATAAACTCATTAAAATTCTAAATGTAAATTTATATAATAATTTAAATAATTTATTTAACTTTATTTATTGATTTATTGATTATTCATACATATGTTTTAATTTAATATCAATATAGATTGATATTCATTTAAAAACATTATTTTACTATATCTTTTTTTTTATATAAAAATTAATTAATATATACATTTATTAGTTTTATTCCTCTACAAATTATAATAATTATAATATCGTTTTTTGAATACCCTCTTTAATTCCACAACGTTTGAAATTGTTACGTCCACTTATTATTATTCTCAAAATATTATATAGATTTTAATGCTTCCTTTGGAAATGATTTACAGATAAAAATCTTCTGTGCATAACTTATTATTTGCAGTTTACAGGATATGTTAAATCCATATTATTTTCTATATTAATTTGTATTAGCCAACTCAATTTAAAATTTAACAATTAAAGAGTTTGGTTATGAGTGTGAAATATAAATGGACCAATAATATTTTGGATTTATCTATATAATCTTATTGATTTTCTATTATGATTATATTAATTTATTGTATTTCTTATATTAATAAATTTATTTAATATTAAATATAAATTAATTTAATTATTATAAGTGGAACGGATATTAATAATAATGATCTCATTAATTTTTATAAGGTTTTATTATCTAATCTATCGCATTTATCAATTACTATTTGTTCAAACTCACTTTTATCTCTGATATTTACACATATCTACAAATATTATATATCGATAGGTTTTTTATTGAGTTATTGTTTTTATTTATAATATGAATTATATATTAGTGAAATGTATGTAATTTGAATAAAGTTAGATATTATAATTATCAAATATATATATTATCACTTAACTTTATACAGAATAGGCTTAGGGGGTTTTTTTTTTTTTATTATTTTTTTTCTGGGGGGCCATTTAAAATATAAAATAGTTAAAGCTACAGGTAGGCTATAATAATGGATGTAGACTCCCAATAATCTAATCAGCTATTTAAAGCCGCACAACTCGAATTTTATTGAAGCAATGTTTTTGAAACTAATAAGGTTTTTAAATAATATATTTTTTTAAATAAAAAATAATAGATCTCAAGTTTAAGGCCTCAGAAAATTCCAATAAGGATATAATAAATATATATCACAATATAATCCTATAGTTAGAAGAGGGTACTCACCAGTGATAGTGTTTTTAATTCGTTTTAGTGTTATTAATAAATAAATAATATAAAACTTGGAAATTATTCGATAAACATTTAAGTATAGAGTTTTAATAACCCGATGTAACGGGTAAATATAATTATTAGGCTTTTTAGTTGGTAGGGGGGAGATAATGGCATAGAGGGAGTCTTAAGGTATTTTAGTGTAAGAAAAGATGAAAATAAAAAAATCAATCACACAAAATATATAAGATTAATGACTATGGGGTAAAAATTCTAGGTTAGGGATGAAGAGGGATTAATATCAAAAGAGTAAAACAAAGGCAAGGAATTAATACTTAACAAAAATGGGAATTTAAAATATAAAGGCATTATTTAGCGTGTGGAGCCAAAGATAAATAATCTAAAATCATAATAAATAAAATTTAAAGTAATTAACTTTTTACTTAAATAATTGACAAAACACAACATTTAAGACCATAACTAAACAGTACTAGGAATGAAATTATACAATTTATCTTTATCAATAATTAATACCCATTACACAATATTTTATCACTTTACATACTTCATATTAAAAATTATAAAATTAATAAAATAGCAATTCTATAACTATAAACTAATAAAAGACTATTATATCATCACATGAACATCAAATAATACCCCCACAATTAAAATTAAATTCAGCATTATTGAAATATGTTGCGATATCAATTTTTCTTAAGGTATCAGATGCATAAGGAGGAGCATATCATTATAGCAGGAGAGAATTGAATAAATAATAATGCAAATATTATGTCTTATATGTGAGGAATAAGGAAAGAGGCCATATAATTATTTGTTAATACAAAATAAAATGCCAATTAAAATTTATTAAAGCAAGTAAAACCAAAATAAATAGAATTGTCTCTAATACAACATTACATAGAAAGAATGACTTCTGGGTTATTTAAAAAAAATATTTATTAAAAAGAAATTAAATCTCTTTGGCTAGATTTAAAAACTTTTTTATATTTAATCTAATTTATTAATCAAACAAAATAGAAAGTGTAGGAGAATAAAGGGCAGAGGTCAAAAATTGAACAAATATAAAATAATAAATTTATTATTTATATTTATTTCCCCCCCCCCCCCTATATATATATATTAAGATAATAATTCAGTCCTATAGTTTAAATTATTTCTATGATCATTCTATCTAGATTTACACAATTGATTTATTTTTGTTCATTTTTACGTCTGACTAATATAAAGTCTCCGGCATGAGATGTACTTAGTCAATTTAAAAACGTTGTTTACCACTACGGGAGAAATGATAATATAACATTCCACAAAAAAAATTTGTGCATATGTATGAGAGCATCACACTAAGTATCTTTACATATATCTCACGGAGATCATATCAACTGGAACAACAAAAAGATCTTGAGACGAGCACTCTCAATGAAGAGTGATATTTGATGACCCGGAGAGATGTTGATTGTTATCTGATTTGAGCTAGATGGAAGGCCCCGAGACGAAATGAAAAGGAGAGAGAAGGAAGAGTGAGAATGGTAGGAGAGCACCGCCACCCGAGATAGCACCCGAGAACACACGACGCAAGGGGAATTTGTTACCGTGCTAATTTCTTTTCGTTCGGCAAAAAATACCTTTTTTATATTATTCCCGATGAGTTCCATTGGAAATTTTATATTAGGGTGGATATTATTCCATGCTATATAAGGAAAATTATTTAAATATAATTTATAACAAATAAAATAAACATTTTATTTAAAATTTAAATGGTTTAATAAAGAAATATACAAATACTACTTTTTTTTGGCGAAATAATTTATGAGTATTAGCTTGATACTTCGGGTGATTAACTTGATGCCTGCTGTTCCTTGTTGTTAAGAAAATATAATGCTATCAGCTCTCTTATTTTCCCTTATTGGATAATGGGAATATAATATATAGGGGACATAAAATAACCATTATGGCCATCACAATATTTTGAATATAAAATCCGAGAGAAACGAAACAAATAAATAAAACCGAGAGTATTAACTAACTTTAATTAACTAAGTTATTAATTTTTGATAGATTATTTTTTTTAACAACTTTTATTAAAAATTTTTTTATTCTTCTTATTTTCGTAGATCAATTATCTCATTTATTAGATTTAATAAATATGGAATAATAATATAATTAATAATATATAATGATATATGGTAATATTCTAAAATCCCGTATATTATGAGGTGGAATAATATGCAAGTGGGTTAATTGCGTGGGGAGGAATTCCGGTGGAAGAAGGAGGGAGCGAATCGGAAACCCCCCTGGCCCAAGGCGACTCCCCCTGCAAGCCGTAAATTCGCTGGCAACTCCAGATCTTTGCGATTTACCCTTAGGGCAGTGGTTCCCAAAGTGTGTGCCGTGCACCCTAGGTTGCCGGAGCTTCCCCACAGAGGTGGCGCGAAACGTTTTATAATGCTCTTCTAATAAAATAATAAAAATAAAATAATTAGTAAGAAAAGTTAAAAGAGAAAAAAAATTTGAACTTGTCATAGCGTGACATATAGTTCTTTAGGTAAACCTGAATTAAGCAAGAGTGTCGCTAGGGGGCCTTCGATAAACCTGATAATATTAAGCAAAGGTGTCGCGAAAAGGAAAAATTTGAGAACCACTCACTGGTCCAATGCTTTTGTGCATTGTTTAACATTTGTAAGCTTCAATTAAACTTTATTTGCGATGTTACATTACAAAATTCGTAAGTAAAATACAAGAATGCATGTCCATCCATCAACCAGTATTTACCAGTATGTACCATCTATTATTTATTACCAGTATTTTAACCTGAGTAATGCACAGCCA
>JABUQX010074286.1:40000-42500 GCA_015478945.1 Trachelipus rathkii | reverse complement strand
AATAAAATTAAGAAATTTTGTACCTCTTTACATTCTTAGGAAATTATACTATTCACTAATACACCTTCACTTACTTTACTGTCTTCCTATCTATGGTACCACAAGTAACTCAGTAATCCTTCCAGTAATAGTAACCCAGAAGCGATTTATTCGCCTCATTAGCAATACAAAAGACTTTTACAGCCATACACAACCATTATTCAAAGCCTTAAAAGATATTACATTTTAAATACTTCTAAATATATCACTCCTTGAAAGAGTATACATAAAATTAATCCATAGCAATGCATGTGACTTCTGCTAGCAAATTTTCATTCAAACCAAAGCAAGGCGCGTAGCAAATCAAATAAACCTTAAGAAATAATACTTACATAAAACCCTCCCTTGTGTAGACTAAGAAAGCCACTCCAAAGCGTCAGCTTACAAGGCTAAACTTTTTACAAACTCCAATTGCCACCAAGAACATCAAAACCGAAAACCTACCAAATCTTTTACTAAAAATTAAAACGTATTATCTTAAATAAATATTAATAAACAACAAACTCAGGGATTAACCTACGTAAAATCTAGCTACTTACCATTACCATTATTATTATTATATTATTATTATTTTCTTATATTTTATTATTATTATTATTATTATTATTATCATATTATATTATAAAATTATTTTATTATCTTATTATATTATTATTATATTATTATTACTATTAATTTATTATTATTATTTATTATTATTTATTTTATTATTATTATTATTATTATTATTATTATTATATTTATTATTATTTGCTATTATACTTATATTATTATACTTATTAAGTTATTATTATTTCTTTCTTTTTTCTTCACCTTCCTCTTGCCCCAAGATTGGGGGTTAAGGTGCTGTACAAGCATCTGCGGAAAAGAAAAGCAGTAGGAGAACATGCAAACGTCGAAAAAGAAAGCCCAGCGCTATACCGCCCCCTCTGTACCATTAATTAGTGAGGTCGTCACAGACAGAAAATCCACCCTTAGTAGTATCATTATTAGTATTATTACTATTATTATTATTTCTATTGTTGTAAGGCATGATTGTAGCTAATTATAATTATATCGAAAATTATTGTAATTTAGTTGTGATTATGGTTTTTGTAATTGTGATGTGATAATATTGTTGATTTGTTCTAGTTGTTTTTATTATTATAATTATTATTGATTATAATTATTATTATTATTTTATTATTATTATTATTATTTATTTATTATTATTATTATATTACCATTAGTTACTATTTTATTTATTTCAAATATTATGATTGTTATTAATACTATTATTATTAGTAGTATTATCATTGTTATTAATTATTATTATTATTATTATTATTATTATTATATATTGTTATTATTATTATTATTATTATTATTATATTATTATTATTATTATTATTATATTATTATTATAAATAATTATTATTTATTATATTATATTATTATTATTATTAAATTATTATGTATGATTATTATCATTATTATTATTATTTATTTTTTATTATTTTATATTATTATTATTATATTACTTATTATTATATATATGTATTATTATTTATTGTTATTTTTATTATTACTATTATTATTGACTGTTAATTATCTATTATTATTATTATTATTATTATTATTAAAGTCCTATTATGATCTGCTTAATATGTTATTATGATTATTATTATTATTATTATTATTATTATTATTATTATTATTATTATTATTATTATTATTATTATTATTATTATAGGTACTGTTTACTTTACCACTGTTATCTTAAACCTTGGTTAAAATTGTCATAAACCATATTTGATAAATATTGTTAGTGATATTTCGGAGCATTATTATCCCTTCTTTTATTTGCTAATATTATGTATTCTAATTGTATTAATATTCGTTTTGGGATTACATTAAGCTCAATACTTAAACCCAATTACTTAAATTTATCAGATTTACATTATTTTGGGGCTCATAACACAACATTGTGTTGCAATTAGTAGCCCCCTTTTCAGAAATTGTATACCATTAAGTTTTGTATTTACGACAACTAAATTTGTTAATTAATGTTAAACTTAATAAGTATATTTGTTATTTCGAAAATAAAGCATTTTCAATATTAATTTCAATTATTATTATTGTTATTATATTATTATTAATTATTATTATTATTATTATTATTATTATTATTATTAAGAACAGTTCTCTTACAGATGTTTATGACTCTAGAAAATGTTTGTTCATTATCAAAGAAAATAGCTGAAAAGGGTCCAGACTCAGAGGTGAAATATGTATCCGAGGAAGAAGAATTCTTTGGAAATCTTTTGATGTCAAAGTTTCCTTTGGTGAAACTCAAAAAATTTACCGATGAAGAAATAAAGGTATTATGAACATTTCAAAATATTATTATTATGTATTATTTATATTATTATTATGTTTGCTTTTATTGGCATTATTATTATTATATTATTATTATTATTTC
>JABUQX010074286.1:20000-35000 GCA_015478945.1 Trachelipus rathkii | reverse complement strand
TGGAAATGGCGATGATGTTGTAGCTTTCATAAGGTTCTTCAGAGATAGGGTATTGATGGTGGATAATATATTAGGGTGATTTCCTTGGATATTATGGACCCAGGAGAAAGTAAGAAATTGGTAGAAAGTTTCACGGTTGAGAGGGAGTATTGGTGTGATGTAGGACCTTGACTGCTGTTTTGAATAAGTTCAAAAATGATGTCATATGAATACAAATTTAGAGGAGTGTTATGTGTTTTGGCGTTTTCCCAGATGTTTTGAACTGTCAGGATAAGATTATATATATTATCTGAGATGATCTTTTCTAGGTTGAGGTAAATGTTTAACTTTAAGAGTTCTTGTTGAAGCTCTATTGAGGATATTGATGAGTTTACATACTTTGTTATGACTATTAGGTTATCTTTTATGGCTGTTAATGTGTTGGTATTATTATGTATTTGTTCCTTTAACTTATACAAGTGGGTTCGTGTATCTTGTAAAATATCTATTCTTGTTTTGAGCTTTTGAATATCATTCATGGTGGCGGTTCCAAATAGGTATTGCAAGGCTGAACCGCCTATGTCCATAAGACCTTTTGTTTTTCCTGGGGTGTGCTGAAGGCTGAGTTTTTACATGAGATAGAACCCAGGGATCTTTTGACAAAGCTATGAATTTCTTTTGACTTTCGTCCAATAACATTTTTATATAACTTAATTCTGGGGAAGTATTAGTTTCATCTGAATAAAATCTACTTTTATACCTGTCTTGCAAATAAGGGATATAACTAGATGTTAAATTATTATTTTTGCTTACTACCCTTTGTATTTGTTGGAAAATTTCTTTTGTGCATCTTAAGTCTGTATGGATTTCCAGGTAGCTTGATATCATCTTTATCTGACCGGTGTGTTTTGCTACAAATCCTGGATGTATTACATATTCTGATCTTTTGTTCTCTTTTTCCAGAGAGAAGGAAGCTGATAATAGTATTTGAAAGAAGAACCAAATTACATGCATGATTCCTGTGAGAAGATATATGAAAAATTTATGAGAGATGGTTTTTGTGCAATATTTTCTATGAAAAAAATTATTAATTATTATTAATTAATTAATTATTAATTAATTACTTAATTACTTTTGGTCTTGTTTCTTGAAAATGTGTTCAACTTTTTCTACTTTGCATATTTAAAATGTTCATTTTTGATATGTTTTCATATTTATACGTTGGTGTAAATGTATAAATTGTTTCCCTCTTGGGAGTTTTTGAAAGAATACTAAATAACTTTTCACGGCTTGTGATGTCTTGGGTGAAAACCTCTACTGCGAGGAATATTTTGTTGCGGTGGTAAATAATATTGTCTGCCCCCTCTAGTTATTGTTCTTTGTTGTCTGTTCATCCTTGATTATGGTTGTATTGTTTGCAAATGAGGAAGACAAAGTTAATTTAACCCGTTCACACACGGTTAGCAGGTACTCTCAAAGCCATTTTTATTATTATTTAAAAAAAATTTTTAATCAGGATAACTAAATCCTCATATATTTGCTCGCTGGTAGCAAATCACATCAAATTGATTACGCAAGCACTGGTTTTCCATAAACCAAGTTGGAAATTTCTGAACCCACGGTTCATTGGCAGGAAGCAGCATTTGCCGACAAAAAAAAAGAAAGGGAGGAATAATTCCTACTACCAAAAATAAAAGAGGAAGGAGACAGAATTCCTAAAGAGAAGGCAGACACCGAAATTTTCACTTCTCCATTGTCCCTTTCTAATCAATAGTGGTGTACATACTGTTGATCCGGAAAAATTGACCGCAGTATGTACATCATTATAACTAACATTTTTTTTTCCTCACAGCGATGATACTACTAGTGCACCACTAGCACTAGAGAGTATTATCCACAGTTTTTTCAGGGTATTTTTTTTAACAAATAGTGGTTTTGTATCTAATTTTTTTTCCAGCGATAATACTACTAGTGCTACCACTCACTAGAGAGTATTATCCACTGTTTTTCAGAGTAATTTTTTTTAACAAATGTAATGCAATAAGAGTCCCAGTGACTATATCTTTGTTATTTTTAATTTTTTTAAGAGTCCGATTGACTCCGAATTTCTTATTGCATGTACAAGGCCCACGGCCATTTCATTTTTTAATGTTCACTAAATAACAAAGCCCACGGCTTTCGCATTATATTAATATTTATATATATGTTAACGACACTATCCTCCTGGATAGCGACATTAAGGTTGTAACAAGGCGTAGGACCTTCCTGATTTTAAACATATGCAGTTAAAACAATTTCTTCTCATTTTGGAAAAAAATATAAAAGAATCAACGCGTCGTTGTAAATAACAAGCCCAAAGAAGCTCGAATTTTAAATTTCTTATAATATTAGCTCACAAAATTTTAAGATTTTGTTTCATATCAAACGAATTACTTAATAACATTTTTATAAAGGCATTCACAATAAGGTACCACGTACCCTCATTTTAAATTTTTTTTTAAAGAATCAAAGCGTCGTAAATAAGCCCAAGGAGGCTCGAATTTTAATATTTTATAGCACTAGCGCACAAAATTTTAGGTGGTTTCAATTCAAACAAATTACTTTAATAACTTTTTTATAAAGGCATTCACATAAAGGTACCACATACCGTCATTTAAAAATTTTTTTTTAAAAGAATCAAAGCGTCATTGTAAATAAGGCCAAGGAGGCTCAAATATTTTATAGCACTAGCACACAAAATTTTAGATGGTTTCAAATCGAACGAATTACTTTAATAAATAAATAAATAATAATAATAAAATTTTAAAGGAAAGCTATTTTAAAAATATATTTTTTTTTTAATAAAAGCAAACTATTTCCACAAAAGATAGTTTTTTGTTTTTTCGCAATAATTTCTCTCCTAAGTCTATTTCAAACAAAGGACAGCATCTGCTTTTCCAAACGTTCGCATAAGCCACCCTAGGCAACTCAACCCGTTTTCCTATTATTCCTACCTCACTCCTAGGTACTCGTTTGAACTATTCATTAATAAATCAAACCATTTATATATACCGTATATATATATATTATTTTTTTTTATTCTTTTTTGGCTCAAATTTAACATTAATCGCAAATAATAAGTGATGAAAGCTTTATATTCTCTAAATCTGGGCACCTCTGCTAAACTTCCAATCATATCATTTTTATATTCTTTTTTGGATTTAAAATTTACATTCATCACATAAATAATAAGTGATGCAAGCTTTATATTCTCTAAATCTGGGCACCTCTGTCCCTTTTAAAGAGCGCGGGAAAAACCCATATGTAAAAGAAAACTTTTCCAAACCTCAATTGCGTCAAAGATTTTTCCAAACTCTCAAGAACCCACGGTTCCAACAACCATTTCACTGCAATGGTTCCATTCCCAGATTTTTGGCCTACAAGCCACAACATAGTGCTCGGCCCCCATATCACAATAAGCGACAAAGGCAATGCCAAACTTCTTCTTCCAATAGAACCCATCACAGAGGGTGCAAGTCATTGTTCAATCATTTTGCTTCCAAAGAAGAATTAGTGGACAACTGGAGAAAACCTTCTTTGCTCAGCAGAGACAATCGTAAACGACAAGGAACTCGCCAAAATTCCTCTCACCCATACAAAGATGGGAACATTCGAAGAAATGAGACAACTCCTCTTGAGAATGTTATATTCAACAAGCGTAAAGATATTATCAGTTGTAACGACTCCCCATTGATGTATATTTATAATGAGCAAGGTGCTCAAGCTTCTAAACCCATTTCTTTCAAAGTTAAGGGCACTCATGGTGACGGTATATTATCATCAGAGGGTGCTATCAGGTTCAAAGGTAACATTAACATGATGGTGTTATCAAAGATAATTTGCAAAGACATTTTACACAGTGTTTAGTGAGCACCGCTGACTATTTTGAATGTGTTTTGTGCTCTGAAAATCTTCGGTATAACGTATTCTCTCGAATGTAAACAAGGTGAGCTAATTCGTGCGTTATTTTCTAAAATACACCTCTTGCTAGTTCTCCAGGGATTCAATCTTTGTTACCTTTGCCCAACACAAAAGGGCAAATTCTTTCTACCCTTAAGCATGCTCTTTATATTCCTCCAGTTCACACTAAAGAACCAGGTTTATTGCCATGCAAAGTTCAGGACTTTTCTGTTAAGCTTCAACACAATCCTGAAACATTCTCAAAGCTCATTAAAAATTTTAAGTTCTCCTCCGCTAACAATTTTTCTGCAGCCTCTTTCTAATACTTTCCATGAAGAAGCAGTTCTCGAACCGCAGCTCAATTCTCAGGGAACTCTCCCTAAACCCTCTAAGAATTTTTCACAACATTCAGTTCTCTTTAATGAAGCAATTTTGTTGCCTCCGCAACCAAAAATTCCACAAGCTTTCACTAACAAATGTAATTATCACAAACAATCGTCCAAAGGGCTCTCGCAAAACACAACTTTACTAACTCCTACTCAAACTTCCTATGAATCATCTCATTTTCCTAATCTTCGCAAAGATCAAACTTCTACTCTCACTCTAAACTCAAATCTAAGCCCTTCGCATGACCCTAAATCTTCCTTTCTCTCGAAAGAACAAAATCCTTCCTTTAAACAGGGCACAAATAGTTCTCACAATGTGCCAATGATTTGTAATAATGTAAGAGACTGTCTCAATGCACACTTTGAAACATTTCCCCCAAAGGGTCCTCATTGTACTGGAAATATTTGTAAAGACTCGTCACTAGAGTCCATTAGGAATAAACTACAAACTCAAAATATTCAAAGTTACCATAAGTTCAATAACAAAAATATATTAATTAATTAATAATAAGCAAAAAATTTTATTTACGAAAATGGGAACACTCCATAAAAAGATTTGTACTCCCAATATTGCTATATTAAACAAGTGTACAGGTCATAATCTTTTAAATATTTGTCACGGTTCCATGAATTCAAATGCATCTCTCAATGAAACTAATGAGCACCTCGCTCTAAATACAAATTTTGAAGGAAAATTTAAAAATTACGTGAATTTTAATAACACAGGTAACTTTGATAATCAGGATCACATAGCTCTAGATAAAATAAAGCAAAATGCTCTTAGTATAGAGGAAAATAAACTTAACTACAACTCTTCACTCTCTTCTCAGCTAGCACCTATTCCTACCTCCTTGCATGATCTAACAGCATCTTCTCCAACACTATACCCTATGAGCATTCTCAACCCATTAACTAACTCTGCAACGCTCACCTCTCAGTTAGTAGATAACACTAACAATAATTTTGCTCTATTTCGCATTTTCGCCTAAGCCAATGGCACATTATAAACTTTTGCACATTCGCTTTAAAATACTCTCCTCTAACAGCATGTTAGCGCTTATAACAACTGCATGATTTTACTCTACGCAAGCATCTTTCATCAAAATACTAATGCAAATCGCATTGTTCCGCTTTAACACTAAAGCTTTCTGCGCTAAAATCAAATTTAAAAAAAAAAAATACTTGTAAAATTTCACATTTTTAAAACTGATTTTGATTTAAGTAAACAAACTATTTTCCATTAAGCAACCGCTTTTCTATAAAAGCAACATCAACGCAAATTGCATCATTTCGGTTTCACAATAAAACCATATCCCCAAAACACAGGGTTTACTCAAAACACTTAGAATTTTTTTTCACATAACGCTTATCCATTAAATAATAGTGACTTTCCATTATCCAATTACCTTTCACAAAGTAATTCACCACAATAAAAATCATACGCATGGCAGGTATATCACTGCAACAAAACACATTTGAATGCACTTCTCAAACACACCACTAACCGCATGTTCAAACAAACAACTAAAGGCCCCATCATATCACAAAGAATACTCTGTGACTTCCTGAAACTTCGCCTTTTGAATGAAAATTTTCATTCCTCATACAAGAAACATTGCACATAAATCACAAGCACTTTAAAAAAAAAAAAAAAAATTTTTACCACTCGGCAGTCATTTTATATTTTAAAGAAAAATATAAAAACTGTAACATCTTAGAAATTAGAATATTTCTAAGCATGTTAAACAAAACTACTTCTAGTTTAAAAAGTTGAACACACAAAAAAAAATTTTTTATATTAAGTTAAAGCATAGCAAAATAATTAAACATTTTAACACCATAAATCTTATTTGCTCTGTAAAAATTACTTTTCATTCCTTCTCCAAATTGAAGTTGAATAAAATTTTGTTATGTAATTCCACAAAAAACCATATCATATAAATTTAAAATCATTTCACTTGGTAACCACACAAAGCCAGATTGACCCAATTCCTTTCATTAAACACGGTTATCAAACCACATTCTCTTTCCTTGCCTCCCCCTTTAACCAAACATATCAAAGAATCACCTGTGCACAACTGATTACTGACTACAATACATACATCGTAAATTTCAAAATATCCATACAGTAATCGCAAACTATAAAAAAATGATAAAATATTTATAAGCACAAAATTCTCATTATATATGTTTTTTTTTAAATTAAACCACTTCAACTCTACTATTTAAGCACTATGCAACGTCCCAAGTACGCAAACACATCCATCACCTAACTTGCATTCAAGATCACTTCCTGGCACTTCCACTACATTCAGCACCATCACCGCAATTCACTTCTACAGTAAACCATCACCCAGAAGTAACATTTTTTTCCTAGGGAGGAGAACTCTATACACTGCCATTTTACAATGCCAAGTATAGATTGAATAAAACAATTGGCCAATAATAATTTTTATATTTTTTTAAAAAAACTAAATTTAAAACCATCTTGCATCAATTTATCTTCCCCATTTTTTTTTCACCAAATTTCTTAAACTTTCGACGCTAAATCGGCACATCACGTTACCACGCTTAATCCCATGCGCTTAGGCTTTCTTCATTTTTAAAAAGAGGTGACTATTTAATTACATGTTGTTCAAAAGTGTACTCTGGAATCTGGATTTTTGTTTAATGGAATATTTTTTTTTAATGTGTTAATTTTATTAAAGTACTTTGGGAGCAGAATTTTAATAAAAATAAATAATAAATCTCTTTATTTTTATATATAAAAATAATACATATATATGTTAAGATACCATGCATTTTTGCCCTAAGCTATATCATGCAATCTCCAACTATGATAAGAAATCAAACAGGATAGTTTAAAATGCATATTCAATTTGGTTGATTCTAGTTTATTATTATTAATATGAGTGTTATAAATTGCCTGTTTATCGCGATTTTCAAATTTCGTTAATCCTAGCCTTTGTTTTGAAACCTAGGCCGCCTCATGGGTTTTACTTTTAGCCTATTTTGTTTTAAGAACACACATGATTTTTAATATTATTTCCCTATTTTCATTATTACAATTTTTATTACCAAAATCTCAGCCATTTTTATAAAATTTTAAAAAAATTCTAGGCTCCTATTTTTTTAGTAGGCCTTTGGCAAAAGCGCAAATAACGTTAATATTTATTATTATTGATATGAGCCATTTTTCATTTGATTTAGAATACAGTAGATTTATTATTATTATATATTTTTTTTTATATTATATAAAATTGTTATTAATAACACACAATTTTAAACAAACTTTAGCCTCATTTTACATTTGAAAACAGGTCGCAGACCAAAACCATGTGGTCATATTTTAATTTTAGGTAGTCTACTTTTAAATAATTTCTACCTATTACTATATATATTATTATGAATTGCTATGAAATTTTAAACATTTTAGGTTTTCATTATTTTTAAAGATTTAGAAAAAAGTGCAGGTTTCATGGATAACACCTGTAAAGATATCTTTAAATAATTAATTTACTCTCGTTTGCAAGCTATATAAACTAGCATATGGTATTAGTATTATTATTAAGGATATAAATTTTTTTTGTTTAAATTTTTCGTTAGGATTTATTTTAAGCAAATGCAATTTTAATTTTAAGGTCGGGATAATAAGCTTTCTCACAATAAAACTCATACGGACCTATTTCCCTGGACCTACCTTAATTATCACACACATTCTCATAAGAAATCTCAACTCATTATAATTATATTTATAGTTTCATTTTTATTATTATTTGATTAGTAATACATTGCTTTAAATAATATTTTTAGTAAAAACTTATCTTTGTTATTTCAACATTTGGGAAAAGATAGGTCCCATACAGATACACTTTAATCTATTTGCTTTTGCGAGTTTCAATTTTATTTGACTATCATAACTTCATTTTAATTATTTTATTATTATAAATCACCTACTTTTATTACTGCAGTTTGTAAATTTTTGCTTTTACTTTTATCTTAAAATTAGCTAAAGAAGCCTTATGCTGAAATTCAGTCTCGCAAAAGGGGAACTGTTGAAATAAATAAAATACAAATAAAATTACGGTACTTTTCTAGCTTCAAGATAGATTGGGAAAAAAAGCTAGCCGAGTAGACTTTAACATTGTATCATACATTTATCAAAGAGTACTAATATTTGTTTTCATTTTTTTTAAAAATTTGATTTCTAAATAGTAATATTTGAAACTGGCAAATAAGAGATAATTTTACCATTTTTCTTTAGTTATAAATTTAATATTTCAATTCATTACTGATAAATTTTTAAAAACAGCAAGAAGTTGGATATTAGAAAATTACCCAATTTGGTGGTCTGTTAACCGACATTTATTTTATAAGTATGAGTTTCTATGTATAAATTTATTATTGTTAGTAGTAGTAATTTTTTTATAATTTTTTTTTTCAACAAAATTTAGTTTGCCTTTTTCTGAAATCATAAGATAACCAAATAGTCTTTATGTTGAAATTTAAGCTTGCTGATTAGAAAATATTGAACACCCTTTTATACAGCATAAATAGATACCAGTACTTTAGATTTGTGGTGGTGTGAATACCTTACTTGTCTAGAAACTGCGCTAAAATTTGCTACAAGCATTTTAATAATTCATTACTGTTAAAGTCAATCATTTTGGATAATGTTTTATTTTCAATATATATTCATAACTATTGCAAATTTAATCATATTTTTAGCCTTATTATAAGTTCGTTTCATTATTGCGTACGGATACTATAGATGCAATTAGGAAAAATATATCAGGAAACGGGACTTAAATAGAATTTTAGTATCGTACAATTTGTTATCATTAAATCATTATTATAACATTATATATTTTGCCGCCATTCTAGCTATACAATGTAAACTCAAGGTAGATTTTAGATCAAAATATATTTTGTAAATCATTTCTGCGTCAAACGATAATTATGTAAGATATTATTATTATTATTACATAGGTATTTACGCTACCATTTAGAGCCTAAAAGTCTGGATTTAGAGATTTATTTTTTTCCACTAATTCACTGCTTTCCCTTCACTACATCACTCATTGCTCTCTCTATCACTCATTCATGTCTCCAACACTAATTAAAGTCTCATACTCCATCTCCTGTACTCTCGCTCACTCTATCTCATACCCATTGCTCTATCTTGCACTCTCTCCCTACATACTCATGCTCCTATCTCCTGACTCTCTCTCAGGTTTGCTCTACATTCTCCTCTTTCGATTCTCTCACTCATTTCGCTCTCTCTCTCTCTCATTATCAATGCTCTATCTTCCTGCACTGTCTCTCTCATTTGCCACTCATTCTCCCTCTTTCAGAATTCTCTCACTATTCTCTCTCTCTCTCGCTCTCATACTCATGCTCTATCCCCTGCACTGCAATGTTCTCTCTCATTTGCACTCATTCTCCCTCTTTCGATCCCTCACTCATACCTCTCATCTCTCTCTCTCTCTCTCGTCTCTCTCTCTCTCTCTCTCTCTCTCTCTCTCTCTCTCTCTCTCTCTCTCTCCTCTCTTTCTTTTTTTCTCTCTTTTTTCTCTCTTCTCTCTCCTCTCTTCGTCTCTCTCTCTCTCTCTCTTCTCTCTCTCTCTCTCTCTCTCTCTCTCTCTCCTCTCCCTTCTCTCTCTCCTCTCTCTCTCTCTCTCTCTCTCTCTTCTCTCTCATCTCGTCTACTCCTCTCTCTCTCTCTTCTCCCTCTCTCTCTCTCTCTCATCTCTCTCTCTCTCTCGTCTACTCTGCTCTCTTCTCTCTCTCTCTTCTCTCTCTATCTCTCTTAGGTTTATAAAGCTTGGAAAATGTTCCAAAATGTCTTCTCAAACAAACGTTATGTTAGGTAAATTAAATATAAAGTAATTTTTCTGGATAATGGAAGCGGACAAAATGATCCTAAGATAACCTTACAATATCGAGGTTGCTGCACAAAGTTCACATGGCCCTAATTATTTAGCATACAAAACACCTTCAGCATATGTAAACGGTAAATGGGAAAGAGACCCAGTTTGTCATTCATTTCTTTTCCTAAATATAAGTTACTTTGGATAAAATTTAGTTTTTCAAAAAAAAATTTTTAAAATTTTGTTTACCAAAAAAAATTAGTAGCAGCTTTATCAAGTAAAATGGATTTGTTTTGTATTTTTATAATTTCCTGGGTTCATTTTCATTCTTTCCTAACTAGCCCAAATCATCATGTATCTGTTATTTAGAAGACAGTTTTATTAAGTTTTAATTTGTAAATTATATATTAGTTTTTAGTTTGTAAAAGTATCGGCTTTAAACAATAGTTTCATTTCGGGTACGGTTCGAGTAAATTTATTTTATTTTATGCAACTTTTGAATCTTGTACCTTAAATTATAGTATATTTCTTTTTTGAATTTTGAATATTGTTTAAGTTCTTTAATTTTTACAAAAAGTACATGTTTTAAACAAAAGGTGGATGGGAAGTTACGGTTTGATTAAAATTAAATCGTTCAGAATTTGCCTTAAATTTTAATTATTGATAACTCACTGCATTTAAAATAATTTCAAGGGGTAGCTATGTTCAAAATAAACACCATTTTGTAAATTTTATTGGGTAATATTTTTATATTTCTTTCATTTTTTTAAACCATCATAGGAGTTCATGTTGGGTGAGACTTCTAGATTGGTTAAATTTAATACCCACTTGTAATTTTTAAAATTTTCACTATATGGCGAATGTCTGTTACATTTAATGATATCAGAAGAAGATTAATACTTTATTATTAATTTTAATCAAATAATATTTAAGAGTAATTTTGATAGTGTTAATAGGTAGCTTACTCAAAGAATTTATTTTTATATGTTAAAGGAATCAAATTTTTATCTCTTAAGATCTGTAGCAATTTTTAGCTTTTCATTATAAAAGATATATTATTTTTTGATAAAAAAAAAAACTTTTTTTTATTAACTTTTCTTTGAAAATATATAAAAATCAATTTATCTTTTAATTTTTACCCCCAGGCACTTGGTGTTGTTTTGATATTAAAATTTAGGAAATGCTCTTTGTGAAATTGAATCGCAGTCAAAGGCCTTTTACTTAACCAATTCCCCCACAAGCGGAACATGAAAAATATGATACTATATAATTATAATATATAATTATATATATATATATATAATATATATATATATACTACACTATATAATATAATATATATTATATATTATATATACAGTAATAATATATATATATATATATATATATATATTATATATATATATATATATTAATATATTACTTATATATATATTATATATATAATATATATATATAATTATTATATATAATATATATGACATATAATATAGTCAACGCATTTGCGGAACATCCGCAACTAAATTGACATCCGCATCCGCATCCTCAACTTAATGGCACATCCGCACCCTCTTTTGAAAAATTAAGGATGTTGAGGATGTTGTCTTCACTGTTTTCCCGCCTATAAAAGAAGTATATTGGACACCCGTTATGCATGGGAGTTAATTTTGGAAATAATATATAATTTTTGGAAAATATCAGATTCATGTTTATATATATATATATATATATATATATATATATTATATATTAGTATAGTATATATGATAGGTGTGTGCTAATAAAATAAATCAATGCTTTAAATCATATCATATATATATATTATATATATATTATAGAATATAATATATTACTATATATATATATTATATATATATATATATAATATATATTATCTATATATATATATATAATAGTATACTATACTATAAATTATATATATATATATATATGTTATATTCATATATATGACTATATAATTTTATATCAGAGCGTCGGGCCACCCCGCTCATTTAGAGGAGGTCCGCTAGCGACCTTCGCCCACTCGAGAGAAAACGTTAGTCGCATATCAGCGACCTCCGCACCTATTCAGACATCAACTTTCCCATATCGCAAGTCCGCACCTCGCACCGCTCTATCCACTAACTATGTGCAGATATTCACAGAAGGTTTTTAATACTTACACACTAAATCAGTATATAATATCCTTACAAAAGATTTAATTAATTGAATATTATATAAAGTCAAACCATGAATATTTACAAACATCTTCAAATTTTCCTCTTTCCTCCTCAATGTTCTTCTTCAAAGGACAAGAGATCCTATTACCTTTCAAAAAAGATTAGCTGCTCAAAATATAAAAGCAGTTAAGGCTGACATCTTTGCCCTCAAAATATCCACCAATACTCAATATTCGCTCTACAGCAGCACAACTAGGGTATGAACAAGTTCAACAAATTCTTCCTATGCATGAAGGAAGATGTCCCATTGGTGAGAGGAGTGCTAGACGTGTTTAGTTCGCTTCCAGGCAGTCATTGCTATAATTTAACGGTCCTCACCTAAATCATTTCTGCCTCCCTTCTTAAAATTTTTTGACTCACCCTGTCCACCATAGAACGGAATCTATTTCGCTCAGATATTAATAAATCCATGAAGCCTCGACGACTGCAGAGTCGATGCTAATTGCTACGTATCAGCTCGGTAGCTATGTATATTATATATATATATATATATATATATATATATTTATATATAGTTATATATATATATATATATACTATATATAATATATATATATAATATATATATTAATCAAATTCTGTGTAAAAACCAAATATAAATATATATACATATATATATACATATATATATTATATATGATATATATTATATATATATTATATATATAATATATATATCTTATACGTATATATTTGGCGCTTTTTACACAGAATCGATTTAGGTATTGCCTAGTTATTATAGCAATAATATAATTAATTAAAGTGTATAGAAGAGCGTAATGCTATTCAGTCTATAAGAAATCAATTTAAATCTTATTTAATTTAGGAAATATTTATCTCTGAAGTTGAGATTTCAGGTTTTTTTTGGAAAGTTTTTAAATTATTAACAGCTGTCAATAGACTAAACAGTATAATTAGTTAATAAACTTAAAATAAAATTATATTTCTTTATTTATAACCAATAAGAATTCTTAATAAGATAAACTATACTTTCATTTTTCAAAAAAGGTGCGGACCAAAGAGCGGAACTTTTTTTGATCCGCACGTGCAAGTCGCTAATCCTGACGACTCCGCACATCGCTAGGTCCGCACGTATCTGGTTACGTACCGCTCGGAGCGCTTTAGCGGACTAGCGGACTAAGAGCGGAAGTGCCCACGTTTACTATATATAATATATTAATATATCATATATATAATATATATATATATTAATATATATTATTATATATTATATAGTATATAAGTATATATAATATAATATATATATATATATATTAGTGATGCATGTAACATCGCATCCGCGGAGCATCCGCGCTTTGCCCTGCCGATGTTGCGCGGGATGTTTATATGTTGAATTTGATAAAGAATTTTATATTAAAATTCTTAAGATGAATCTGAAAAAAGAAAATGAAAATGTAAATGGTTGAAGGCAATTCATAAACGGCTTGATATTCCATATCTTAATGTTCTCTTAAGACATTCCAACTCGCTGGAATAGTACACTTCATATGATGGAAAGAAGTATTGCTCAAAGAAACTCTTGCTTCGTACGCCCAGTTCGTATTCCAAAGTGAACAATCTTATTAATTTGGAAATGACATCATATCACCACTGCATTAAGCTATTGAACCATTTGAAGAAACTACAAAAAAATCAGCGCCTCTACAGCTTCTGTCTCCCGATGTAATACATTAATCTCAACGCTTAAGGAAGCATTTTGAACCCATCTTCAAATGAAATGTGAGGATTTAAAAAGAATGAAAGACTGTAATTAAACTAGAGGTAGAAACGCTTTGGTTCTGTTGGAAATTAATGATTCATAACTATTGCAACTTACTTTAGATTCTCCGTTTATAAAGCAGAAAAGGTTATCACAGTTTTTTTGTACGACTATCTAGACCAAGTATAAATCGCATTACATTTGTGTTGCAATTGAAAACTTCAATCCGACAGATCTATTTAATTCGCCACCATTAAAGAAAACAAAATCCTACGAACACACCTATCTACGAGTAAATATGTAAAACAACATTCTGTGGATGAATTCCCTACAGTCAGTAGTGATGAAAGAAACACACGCCATTACCAAAACGATGCCTTAGTGCAAATGATCGAAAACTATCGACAAGAAAACGATTAGATTCAGAATGTGATCCAAATCAGGTCTATTGGAGACGAAAGTTAATCAAATGTTTATCCACGCTTTGAGTAAATTTGCAAGGAAAACTTCAATCTGAACAGTCTTTTAATTAGCCATCCATTAAAAAGGAAAAAATTTGAAAATATCACAGAAGAACCATATCACCTACTAATTTAATCATGTTCTTGATTTAACATGATGGATTTTCTACAGTCCAGTAGTGATGAAGAAAACACACGCATTATCAAAGATGCAGTGCAAATGATTGAAAAACTATCACCAGGAAAGAACGACTGAGATACAAAATCAAATGACGATCCTATCAATTGGTGGAGTGTTAATTAAGCAAAAGCAAAAATGTTTACCCACGCTTAAGTAAACTTTCAAGGAAATACCTTGGCCTGTCCTCCAACTAGTGTTCCCAGTGAGAGAGTTAGCAATGCTGG
>JABUQX010074286.1:0-15000 GCA_015478945.1 Trachelipus rathkii | reverse complement strand
TGACTGCATTTGAACAACACAGTCATATAATGGTAACAATGATTTATTTAATTATATATACAATGGAATATATACAGTTCAATATATTCATTTTCCAATGATCCATCCATTTACATCATAAGAAGATTCAGCATCTTTTATTTTTCTAAAATCTATTAATTTTCTACATATTTTAACTTTTTCTATACAGTAGCACGTAATCTACATCTGGAGTTATAAAAGATCTTATAATCGATAAAAGCGAAGCACATCTGGCTAATTTCCGTTATAGATGGAAATTCTCTTTCGTATTCTTTTTTAAAATTTCTCTGAGCAATGCTTTTCTATGCATAACAAAATTCCTCTTGAGTAATGCTTTTCCATGCATACTAAAAAGAGCGGTGGCAGTATTTCCTTTTGTGTAGGCGGCCTTGTTTAAGGCCCTTACAGGAACTTTTGACCCCTTCTGCTGAAGTTCTGCTGTACAAAAGTATAGTACCTGGAGAAGTAAAATATAGTGATCAGTTGAGTGCATAAATGTAATTGTTATACATAATAGTTTATACTCGGCATCAATCAATCCTAATATGAAAATGAAAATCTACTTATATTAAATTTTTAATTTCAATAATTACTATTCCCTAATGAGTCAATGAAGAAATAAATTTTTAACTTCTAAACTGAACTGAAATATTATGACTCTTATTATGAAAGTAAGACACTAAAATGATGATTCAAGTATACGATGCCAGAGTATTTTAAAATTACCTAACTGAGCAAAATCATTCTAGATTATATATGCATGAAAATTTTTCTTATTAATTTTTTAAAACATTAAGCATCTTTTAATTAAATATTCAGGCAATTTAACATTGTTTTGCAAATTATTATTATAACTTTTTAAGTCAACAACCACTACCAAACATGTCAGCATTATGAACTTAAAATTCCTTGCTTTTAATGAAAAAATATTTTACTGAGTCAAGCTAGCATTAATTAGCCAAGAAAACCAACCAACACGTTCAAGCATTTGCTTGTTTCCATGAAATGAAAACATAAAATAAGGTTAGTAACCAAGACCCAAATATTAATTTTTATTAACAACAACTACAATTCAATTCATGAAAAGAATCAAAATTCCCATATTAACAAAAAAATCTTCATAGAAGAAATGAATACTAGAATTATATAAAAAGTCTTCCATCATTCTTCTGGAGAAGGTAGAGGCGGAGTAGGCATGAGGTAATTGTAGTGTACCCCCCCTAAGCATTGTAAACAACAAACTTCTTTAAATTTATCCCCATGAATAATAGGCTGGTTTGTATTATAAAATACTTGAACAGAAGTCCGAAATAACTCGGTGAAAGCTGTTATCACTTCTGAGATTGGCATCTGACCAGGAAGAGACAATAACCGAAGCCTTTTCTGCATCTGCTTTCCTGATATTTGATATTTATGTGGATGCTTTCTCAATTCTTCGACTATAGAACTCCGGAGTTCAGGATGACGTTCAGGGGTTCCGTATAAAAAGATAGAGAAGCATTTATACATGGAATCACCTCCGCCGGAAACTTCAATGGAAAAATATCCCTCAGGAATAAACTCCATAGAGGACTCTTCCGACATTGGGTCTGTGATTTCATTGATAGGTGATCGAGAAAGTGCATCTGCTACTACATTTTGATGCCCTGAAATATGACGAATCTCAAAGTCATATTCGTTTAACTCTTCCATTGTTCTTGCCAACCTACCATCGATCAAACTCATATTCTGCAAGTATATTAGGGGCATATGATCTGTATAAATAACGAATTTGATACCACGAAGGAAAGGCCGCAATGATTTTACTGCCCATCGTAAAGCTGTCAATTCTTTATCAATTACCCCGTAATTTCTCTGTGCACCATTAAAAGACATGGAAATGAAGGCAATTGGTCTACGTTCCCCAGCTTGTATTTGGGACAAACAAGCTCCAGCACCATAATCAGATGCGTCTATGTGCAGTTCCATTGGGGATACATCCGGACTATAGTCTGGAAAACCCAGTATACAAGGGTTTACCAGGGCCCTTTTTAGCTCGTCAAACGCAAACTGGCATTCAGGAGACCACTGGATAGTCTTACCGCCTGTCTGACATGACAAGGGCTTACTAATCTGAGAACAGTTTGGAATATGTCTCCTATAAAAATTTACCATACCTAAGAACTGACGAAGATGTTTCACAGTAGTTGGAACCGGGAATTCTAATGCTCCTTTCACATTTTTCTGTAGAGGCAAAATCCCTTTATGAGAAATATGATGTCCAAGGAATTCAACTTCAGCACGACAGAGACAAGTTTTGCTGGGCTTTGGCTTGTACCCGTTTTTCTCTAAGGTTGAAAGCACTTTATCTAAAGTAATCAAATGATCTTCGACTGTTTTACTCAGAATGATAATATCATCTAAGTATACCATTACTTCTGACCATGGTAATCCTGTTAATGCCAACATCATGCCACGTTGAAAAGTGGCAGGACCATTTTTAACACCGAATGGCATCTTCAGATATTCATACTGTGCGAAAGGAGTAGAAAAAGCTGTTTTTTCGATACTATCTGGTTCCATAGCTACTTGATAGTACCCGCGAACTAAGTCTATTGTAGTAAAATACGTATTCCCATACATATTATAAATCATGTCAATTAAATTCGGCAGTTTGAACGAATCAGTTTTAGTGACGTCATTCAGCTTCCTGTAATCTATACAAAGACGTAATTTACCATCGGGTTTCCTGACTGGAACCACAGGAGCTGAATAAGGAGACTTACTGGGTCTGATAATCTCCTATTCTAATAACTCTCGACATTGCTTTTCGATTTCTTGGGCCAGCGGGCCCTGAAATCGGCGGACTGGGAGACGCACTGGACGTTGGCTTTCCACTTCGATGAAGTGTGTGATATTTGTAGCTTCGCCCACGTCATGGTCACCGAAACTCAATACTGATTGATGTTTTAATAAAACGGCGACAAGACTTTGTTTCTGGGAATCATCTATGGGAATCTGAGAAAATTGAAAATCTTCCCGAATCTTTTCAGGAGTCCAAACTTCTTCACTAGGGGTGGCCTCAGAAGCTATAGGATTAATGGCACCAACTGAAATAGAACTATTCTCTTCTTCTATAAGAGACATGAATTGCCCCAAAACAACGTTTTTTCTAAGATGTTGCATGTTCTCAGAAGCATTCATAACAGCAACTTGATCACATGTGGAGAAATATAATACCCCAGATACAGGGACAAGACCCTGTTCTGAATAACCCTGAAACCCAACTAAAGTCAATGGGGTAGTTTCTTCTACAACACTCTTAACCCTAACTAACCTACATGAAAAAGGAGGGATGCTAATTGAATGGACATTCACACAGTTATAAAATGGAATTTTTAAGCTTTCATCCTTGGCTACGGTTTCCATACTATTACCTACTCTATGTAGCAACTCCCTATCAGTCAAATCAGGCAGCAGGTCATCTTTCAGAGCGGCAGCTCCCAAGATCATCCATTCCGCCATGACTTCCATTGGTAACACCAAAAAGATTATAGGTTTGGTTATAAAACCGCTATCAGGGAAATATAAGGGTATTTCTACATAATGTTCTACGAGGGCCACATGATCTCTAGTTAAGCCACTAATAGCTTTGATTCCTATACTAACAGATGGTTGTAAAGGAACATCTTTCAATTCTTTCCCAATCAATTCCGCGTTAATTAAGCAAACCCCAGCCCCACTATCTACCATACAAATAAAAGAACCCAAGCTGCGAGGACCAAAGGTAACAGGAACGATCAATGGATCGATAGGATATTGAAAATCTACCTGTTTTATTGGTACCTGACCATCTGACAATTGTTGAAATTTTGAATGGTATCTAAATTAAATTCTCTATATCATTCTCAAACTGGAATCCAGTCCCAAACCCATAATAAAAATCTAACTATAAATCTAACTTTAAAATTCATAAATTGAGCTATAAAATATGCCTCTGCAAAATGCTCTAGCCTGATGCAAAAAGGGAAAAGCACAACCATCTAAAAAATCTCAATTCATTTTGAGAGAGAAAAGAAAAAAGTTTTGAACAGCTCTTGGGCATTCCGGCTGACTCCTTAAAAAACTTCTTCAAATATTTTTGTCTAGCTACGCCTTAAGTAATTTTTTTTTTCTATGAAAGCAGTGACTCTCAGTGTTGTGTTTTTTTTTCCGTTCTTCAATATTCTGGATGATTAGTCTCTTCAAAGAGGGATCCCTCCTCATCCGATTGAAGTAACTTGCCATAGGGCTTAAACTGATGCTTCAGCGTATTACTTGTAATAGCTCCCGTTTTTTTGAAGGTAAGAGAAGTTTGCTTAGGCATATTGTTTTATCTTTAATAATATTTTTTGCTCCCTTTACCTCTCCCAATAAGCGAGGTTTAATTTACTTTAATTTGCTAAAAATAAAAAATAATTTTATAATGAATGGTGCTCCCAGTGAAGTACGCTAAAAATTTTCTATAATGAATGGTGCCCCCTGTGAGGTAAAGGTTTGGTACTGGAGTTTATGTTTGAGTCCTTTAATAATTCATAAAACTTTAAAATTTCAAAACTTTTCGTCAAAATTAAGGGTTTTAAAATTGAAACTAAATATTGGAGGTTACTATTTCAATAATTAAGGGATAGTTTAGCTTATGTAAGTTACTGAAGTGGTAAAATTCCCGATAATTTACGAATATACGATAGTGGCGACGGCAAAGACTACAACCTTGTTTATATTACTTACCTTAATACGGACTGACGATTGACTTACTGTTGTAGGTCTGTGTTAAAGTGTTAAAGTAACGTTTAATTAAATAACAAATAATATTGTGATATATATAAAATAATTTGTGATTACAAAAAAGGAAAGAAAGTATTTAAGATAAAAATCAGTCCTGAAGTGTAGCAATTCTATTTGGGCCTATCCTTTTAGGCGTAAGCCTTACTACTGGGGTTGCCCAAATTAGGCTATACGTATTAGGCTGTAAATTAGGTATTTGAGTAAATTTTAATTAATTTTTGGAGCCTAACTATTGAGTTATAGGCCTGCCTACCTAATAACGTAATAGGCTTGGTGGACTTCCCATACTGGTTTTAAAACCGGATGGTCTATATAAAATGTAGGCTATGTAAAATGCCTTAAATTAAAATTAGGTGAAACTCCCTTTTATAGATTTAAGAAATTGTAAGTTTAAGGATTTTTTTTTTTTAGGCTAAGGTCATGTATTATAGGCTTAGGTTGTTACAAGTTTGAAAATGGAGCATTTAGACATAAATAGCTCTGACATAGAAGTTTGCTGAATCTTCTGGCCCGTCTGAAGAATTACGAAATGTAATTAAGCTAACAAGAAAGCGGAAACAAAGGTGGGTAAAAGGTCGCTCGTTACAAAAACTTTATAAAAATTAGTTCCTGCCCATTAATACTATACCAGCGTTCCCAAACCGTGATGGTACGCGACCCCCTGGGGTACGCCTGCCTATCGAAATGGGGTACACAAAAAAATATGGTAATGGCGGAAACTTCCTAAACAATGGCTTTAATTAAAAAAGAATTAAAGAAATAAAATTAATAATTATAGATTGTATTTTAAAAATTACGAAATTAAATATTGTTCTTAATTATATTATTATAAATATATAATATATATATATATATATAATATATGATATAATATATATTATATATAATATATTATATATATATATATATAATTATAATATATATATATATATATACGGAAAGAGAGAAGTTACAAATTAACTCCGAAAACGCTGCCAGACGTATGAAACTTTTTGCTACGTTTTGATTGACGATACGACAATGTATTTGCAAAAATCTTTTTTGCAATATATGATATATAATATAATATTATATATATATTATATATATATATATAATATATAACATATATATTATAATATATATACCGTATATAATAGATTATATAATATAAAATATAGATAGATGGGACGATAATAAATTATATTAATGGCAATATATTTAAAAAGAAAAATATATGTACATATTATATACAAAGACCGAATATATATATAGACCGATATAATATTATACGTATATACTTATTATTAATATTTGTATATAATAAATATATATATATAATATATATAATATACGCTATATATATTTATTTTTATATAGTATATTAAATCATATATATATATAAAAACATTTCTGAAGAAGAAAAAATTTAAACATAAAATCTATTAAATTTAATTCTTAGTGAATTATCAATATTTTCCCGCATCGTTTTCTCCGCAGTCCTTTTCTTTCCATTTGTACGTTTTTAATTTATTCGTTCTATTGCTCGTTGCGTTGTATTTTTCTTTTTTAATGAATGAGTAGTTTCTTATAAGTGTTTGGCTATTTGTCTGTGACATATATAGGGCAATATTTATATATTTTGTAGCGACAATTAACATTTCTTTTCAAAATGGAAAAGTGGTTGAAAACTGGAACTCTTAACGTTGAAATTCAACCTGCTTCCTCAACTGCAAGTACTTCTAATCAGCCTGATGATTTACATGAGCAAGGAGAAAAAGTGTGCAGTGACTGATAATGGAATTCTGGTAATTGATAATAGCATTAATAAATTGAAAAATATCGGGCCTCCTCTAAAGAAGAGAAAATATTCTGATGATTACTTGAAATACGGATTTTCATTTATGGGAGGTGAGGACAGTCCAAAACAGTTTTGTGTTATTTGTGGAGAAACATTGTCGAATGGCAGCATGAAACCATCTTTATTAATGCGTCATTTAGAAACTAAGCATCCAAGTTACAAACAAAAAAATGTCAGCTTTTTCCAAAGACTATCAAATGGCCCCAGTGTAACTTCGTATTTGATGTCTGCGAACAAACTCAATGACAACGCTGTGGAAGCATCGTACAGAATAAGTTACCGTATTGCTAAAAGCGGTAAAAATCATACAATTGCTGAAAACTTGATATATCCTTGCATTAAAGATGCTGTTTAGTGTCTGTTTGTTTAGTGTCTGTTCGGTGAGGACTATGCTAAAAAAGTTAATAATATTCCCTTCTCAAACAATACAGTATCTTGGAGAATTAAGATGTCGGGGGATATTGAATCTACAGTAATTAAAAGGATAAAAAGAAAGTGTCCATTCTTTTCATTACAGGAGAACGAAAGCACAGATGTTTCCAGTCTGTAAATTTTGCTTGTTATTGCACGATATTTGACTGACAACAAGCCTGAAGAAAATCTTTTACTGTGGTATCCTCTCACAGAAAGATGCAAATGGGAGGATATATTTAATGCCATTCACGGACGGGTATTTCTGCGAAAAAATATTTCTTGGGATAATTGCTGTGGTGTATGCACAGATGGCGGAAAATCAATGTCTGGCTGTTATACAGGTTTACGCGGTCGTATCAAAGAAATAGCTCCCCATGTAGCTTGGAGCCATTGCTGTATTCATAGACAAATTCTAGCGATCAAACGCCTGCCAGATTCATTGAAAGAGGTGCTTGATCAGTCAGTCAAAATTGTTAATTTATCAAAGGCAGTTCACAAAAACTCCAGACTATTTAAATCTTTGTGTGAAGAGATGTACAGCATTCATACCACATTACTTTTCCACAGAAGTAAGATGGCTTTCAAGAGGAAAAGTGCTAACAAGGTTGTTTGATTTGAGACAATATGATAGTTCAGTTTTTTTTTGTGTAATATCATCATTTTAAGATTGGCTCTAAATCCAATGTCAATGGCTTCAAAAAGCTTGCCTACTTGTCGGAATATTTTTTTGGAAAAAATAAACTTAACTTTTTAATACAGAACAGTTCCATAAATATCTTTAAATTTGTCTGACAAAATTGAGTCTATGATAAAAAAAAATTGAACTTTTGGGAATGCTGTATCTTTAAAGACCAGTGTGAAGGTTTTCGAGACACTTCATAGTTTCTTATCTGAGAACGAGTTGAATATGTCAACTGAACTAAAAAGTAGCATTATAGCTCACTTAAAAGGACTTAAAATGTCATTCACACAGTATTTTCCCAAGCGAAATAATGAAGATAACTGGATTTCAAATCCTTTCAGCGATTTATTCTTTGAACAGGCTGAAAAATTATAAGTTTGTGAAAAAGAAAAATTTGATTGATCTTCAACCCGATTCCTCTCTACAATAAATCTGAATTCAATAAAAAAGAAATCTCATTGGAATTCTTGTGAGCACAGTGAGAGAAAAGAAGTACCAAGAACATAGTGAAAAGCAACAAAATATTTATTTGATTTACGAAGCACACACTGCTTGTCGAAGGAAGCGGTTTCATTTTATTGCGATATATAAAAAATAAATACCGTAACAAGTTTCACGCTGGCTCCCGACTTGATTGTATATTTGTCGTCATTTGAACCTAATTTTAGAAAACTCGCTCCATGAAGCAATCTCAAGGATCACATTGAAATTAATAAACCTGTGTTTGAAACCTTGCATGTCAAGATGAAGCGGCATTGATCATAAATTCATATCATATAATTATAGTTAAATAATTATATATATATATATATAAATTTTAATATATATAATTATATATTATATATATACTATATATATATATATATTATTATTATATATATACTTATATATATATATATATATATATAATATATATATTATATTAGGATGGAATGTGATATCCTGTAAATGATACCGATACTAGATACCTTTAAACTGAAATTTTATACTTTAGCCCCATCCCTTAATTATTAATAATTATATATATATATATTAAGTATATATATTATAATATTAATATAATTATATATTTAATATATAATATAATAAATATAATTAATATTATAATATATATATATAATAGTTATTATTTAAAAATATAAATACTATATATATATATATATGACTTATGATGATTTTTGTGTTTACGAATGGTATTCGTAAATAAAAAAACCGTGATGATAGGGGTTACAGGAAGAAGAAACACAAGGTTAGAACCTCTCGTGTTACTTGTGCATAAGTACTCTCACCAATGAGGATAATTAAATAGATGTTTAACATGGTAAAAAATTCAACTAAATGATCTGAATTCTTAATGTGAAGAGTATCAAGATTCCTTTGTAGCTTGTGAAGAATTTACAACTGAAAGACTTGAGGCTTTAGAGTCTAATAATGAGTATTATTATACTACCATTAATAAATATATTCAATTATTGAGTACAAATGTTTCTCAAAGTACTTCTGCTTCAAATACAGCTCATAAAGCTAAGGTTAAAATAGCAGAAATAAAGATCTTGCCATTTGAATGGGTAGATTGGCCTCATCAATTTAAAAAGTTTAAAAATAATGCATTATATAGTTTAATATTTATGATTAATTTATGTCTTTGTAAATCTTTTATAAAGTTATATTAAAAGAGTAATAAAAGAAATCATCTGTTCAACTAAAATTAAATGGTAAGAGTCAGATACGCCGATGATGAGGCTTGCGGAGCAATTAGATTCTTTTTGCTATTCCCAGGTCAATTAAATTTTTCACTAATCAAAAAGTTATTGATTTGTAATAAAGCTTCTAAAGATCTTAATATTTTAAAAGATTTTGCAAGAATATGAATGCCAATGTCAATTTGTTTAAAAATAATCAATTAACGATTGACGATATTCAATTATACATCTATTATAATGCTTTAGATATAGATGTAAGAGATTATTTACGTACATGTGGTTATAAATTGTATCAATCATTTGATGATTTTCGAGGTGTGGTGACTGAGGCTACAAAAAGATTAAAAGAAAAAAAACTTTGTTAACATCAAATGTTTTTTTTTTTCTTTTTTGCTGTCTGTTGGTAACTTTAAATTTCAATGCCCTTACATCAAAAAATGAATCTGGAAATTATCATAAAATGTACATAAAATAAAATCTGCAATCACGAAGCATGAGGCAAGTTCAGGTATAAATTTTTAGATAGGAGCATGTAAAATCTAAAACTTCAGTCGTTTACACGCCTCTAGCTCTGTAATGACAGTGTTAAACATCTAATTGCTCTCAAAGATGTCCATTTTACTATTTTCCAGAGTGCTACCAAATATGCTACCAATAAAGAAAAATGGGATCATATAAAAGAGTTAGGGTATTGTAAAAAATGTACAGGTAAAAGTCATGAGGAAAACAGTTGTACGATATCTCTTGATCCTTGTAAAATTTGTGGTAAGAGAAATCATTTATATTTTCTTTGCTTAAAACAACTTTCAGAAAGTAAAAGTAAAATCAAAGATCCTAAAGTAAAAGATAATGGGAAAAGTAATAAAACTAGTCAAGGGTGTAATATTACTTCTGTTGGAGGTAATTCAATTCTTCCATCATTACAGTTACCCATTGTTACTGATTTGGGTGTTGAAATAAAGGTGAGAGCACTTATAGATTCTGCGAGTCAGGACAACTACATTGTTAAGGATACAGTAGAGTCTCTGGGTGTTTCCACTAAGGTCATTGAGGAAACTTTAACAATTAGTGGTTTTAATGCTCAATCTTCAAAGCCATGCTTTGAAGTTGCCAAATTTTTTATTAAAGATGTTGAATATCCCATTGAAGCCCTAGTTGTTGATAACATCCCGGTAAAATTTAAAATTAAAGAAGTGTCAAAACTAGTTTCTTCCCTTGAACTTAATGGTTTTAAATTAGCAGAGAATTATGATTCTGAAGTAGTAACGGGTTTCAAATGTTTTTTTTATAATTATTAGGAGTCCCTAGTATTAAAGAACTAAATTTGAAATTATTTAAAATTAATAATGCTTGGCTTACAATCTAGGTTATTGGGCGTGTTCATTTTGCAGGTTATCTCCCCTGCAGATTATATTGTAAATTATAGAAGTAACAGCCTTAAGAGTTTATATTTACAAGAGAGTGTGTGATTCTACTGTCTAGCTTAAAAATAGAGAATTGCAAAATCTAAGCTGAGAAATATAGGTCATTTTTCGCAGTCTGGAGAATTTTAGGGTTATTTAAAGATGAAAAATTTACCACTAATGAACAAAGTATATACTAAAAAATTTTCAAAGGAAATAATGTTCAGCTGAGTGAGGAAAGTATATCAGTAGAAATTCCATGGAAACCTAATCATAATATAAATGACTTAACTCCTAATTTTGATTATGCTTATGGCAGGCTTAATTCTCTTATTAGAAAATTAAAAAATAAGTATGTTTTTAAATTTTCATATCAGAATATTTATTTTCTTTGTATTACAATTAATTGAGGGTATCCTTCTTCCTATTGAAAAAATAGATCATAAAAAAGACTATTTTCTTCCTCACTTTGCTGTAATTAGAAATAATGTTCATACTACTAAAATTAGAATAGTGGTGGATCCATCTGGTAAAAAATATGATGATGATAAGGCTTTAAATGATTTACTTGATAACTGTCCATCCTTGTTACCACATCTTGCTGGGTTGTTTACACTTATAAGACATGGTAGGTACTTAACCATTGCTGACATAGAAAAGGCTTTTTTAATGTTACATCTTTCTAAGGAAGATGAATAAAGATGCTCGCATAAAACTATTATGCGATTAGGGAACTTATCAAAACTCTAACTAAAAATAACTTAGTGGTGTCTAGCGTATAATAGAAGTAACATTTGGCAATAAAACCAGCCCATTTCTTTTGCAAGAATCAATTAAATCAATTTTGGAGTCAAAACAATCTGACTTGGGTGACTATTTTTCCAATCGGTTATATATGGATAACCTTATGATAAATAATGATAAAGTAGAATCTATACAGTCATATTTTGAAACTGCTATTAATTATCTAGAGCCCTATGGTCTTCACCTTTATGAATGGGCTTCTAACAGTCCTGAAGCAGAGTTAATGTTCAAAAAATTAGGTTTGCTCCTCTCTTTTGAAGATCCTCTTTTCACTAAACTTCTAGGTTATTGGTGGAATAGGAAAGAGGATTTAATATCCTTAAAGGAATGTGACTTAGATAACAAATGTAAAACTAGAAGGGAGATTTTGAGTGCTATACAAAGTATTTTTGATCCCATAGGCTTTATTGCTCCATTAGCTTTTAAACTTAAACTTTTAATGCAAGATCTTGTTTGTGAAAATGCTTCATGGGATGAAAGATCTCCCCAAATTAAAAAGAGTGGGTAAATGATGTATAAGATTTTTCTAAGGTTCAAAAATTTAACATTTCCTTTAGGGTAATGACATCAATTGAGGTTCAGATTATTGAATTTATCAGTATGATTTACATGTATTTTGTGAGTTTAAGTTATGATTTGATTGCTTTGTTATAGGGTTGGACTATATCTGAATAGATATGTTACCCTCCTGTTACATCAAAAATTCCATAATTCTTATATATATTTGCCAAGGGTCAAAGTTGCATATTTATCCAAAGTTGAGGAAAAATCGATGTATCACATACGGCAACTGAGTTTATGTTAGCCATTTGTTTTAAGGCGTTAATGTCATAAATATTTAATTTAAACCTATAATAGAAAACGGTTCATTTTCTAGAAACATACTATTAATGGGAATCTGATTTACGTTTGGGTTTGTGCATACAACATGGTTAAATCAAAGGGACTTAATAATTAAATCGTATATTGTTAGCATAGGAATTGCATAGAAATTCAAACTACTTGCTTTCTTTCCCCTTTGAATATAAGCTTAAGACAATTGTCTGCAGGTGTGTATAATCAAATTATGAGGCTATTTAGCTTGCACTAGAATCTTACAACTAATCTAAAGTATAAGCAATTTTATAATTAACTGGCCTTCATTCCTCTTAATAAGTAGTCCATATAATCCCACTTTTATCTAATACAAGTCTCGTAAATTTCAATATTCAAACTTAGCCATAAATTCTTTTACTTCAAACACTATGATGTAACCAGAACCCCAAGTAGAAAGTCATACTGAACCGTTAAGTTATTTAACATTGAAAGATTCTCAAATAGGAATAAAGCCCTTAGAATAAATACAGTTGATAGTTATAAACTTTTCATTATATTACTTAATTAATATATTTAAAGACTTTAATCAAAAACTATAATCCTCATATACCTGGACCATTATGCTTATAGTTATAGCTAGACACAGCGTTAGTCCAGTTATGGTAGAGAAAAACTAAACCTAAAGTGAGAGTGTGCACTATGAATAAAGTCTGGCAAGTGTGGAGAGCAAATTTTGGAAATAAAGTATTATTCCTCCAAAAGAAGAGTATTATTTCGATTCTTCGCGACAAGCCGATTGACAAATTTTAACTCGTGTATAATCAAAGATTAGAACATAAATATAATATATATACACATTATATACTCACATACTTATCAAAAAGATCTTGTAAATTAGTATTATGGAGGATGAATGAACATGAGAATATTCATTATCTTGCGTACAAATGGGATAGGCCTGACAGGTAGGCAAGGAACCGGATACCATAATAATGCAAGGTGAGCCCCGTACTTGCGCCGAATATGTCATTTACTAAATTGAGAGTAATAATGAAACTCATTAATAAAGCTAAAAGCATGCAGGGTTTATCTGCTACTTGTAAATCTTTAATTCTGTCTAGGAATTCGGATACCTACAAAATAAGGTCTCCTATGTAAATACGAGTTATACTTTAGAAAAAGGTGCATTTCATGGTAATAGATCATCTTTGCTAAGAGCATCAGTCGGACGGCTACCGCAGCGTCTGGTCCCTCATAATAAAGAGACAGATGTGACTATGAAATCGCGACGCATTTTCCAGAGCAATCTGCAGCACTGACTAATTGTTAGAATCTATAGTGTCTGGTCTTCCAATTTTTATAAAAGACCCAGATGGATAAATATAATACATTAAATCATGTATATACATTCTTATTTATAGTTTTGCATCAAATTGGTTAACTCCTGTTACTTGTTGAACACTTAAGTATTTTACCTCTCAAGTGTCTTTCATAGTCGTTTCATCTGATCAGAATCTAAAAACAGGTATAAGACATTATACTATATAAAAAGAGGATTACACATCATATATATCTACTTACTTATCGTGCGAGACACCAGCCAAAAAAATTCAACTTCTACGACATTAACACATGTTCTTCTACTTGAAGAAGGTTGTTTGTATATTAAAGCAGATTGTTTGCATAATTAATATGTGCAAGTTTAATTAAATTTGCAAAACGAAAAAATTGTTTATTATTCTTTTAAGCGCAAGTTCGCACCAGGCTCCGCTCCACTATCGTTCATCTCTAATGAAATCCTCTCACGGAAATCCCAGCGGAGAAGGAAGAATGTAGGGTTAATAAAAAGATCTCTTGTACACTTTCCTTTTAAGAGGTAGCACTCCTAATTTGCGAGTGCAGCGTCATGTTTACCTCACTGTTGTGTACGTATATAATGCGTAGAAATAAATCGGCATAAGCAAAGTTTACGATGCTCCGCAACCCCCGGCCGATTCCTCATGCTTATGTCAGTTCTAAAGACAGACCCTCTTATATGTAATTACCCCTTTTAAATTAATTTTTGGTCAAAGATATTGTAAAAATATAATTTTTAACCACTCCTGAAGTCCAAGTTTCTTCTACTGATGTAGGGAAGTTGTTGATCCTAATTATATTTCTAATGATCAAAATCTTATTGTAAAAAACTTAAACTCTTATCCCATCCAATTAAAGGTTAGAAAAAATAAATGGAGAGTGAATATCTATTGGGCTTAGAGAAAGAGAGAAAAAGCAGCACAAACTGTTCTGATAACCGAAAATAGGGATTGTGTTTCTAAATGAGTCTAGTAAGCTTCCAAAATGTTTTGAAAGTTAGCTAGAATTACTGATGTTCATCCTGATGATGAAGGTATTGTCAGGACATGTGACTGTACAAACAGGACAAGGACATCAGTCCAAAAGACATGTGTATAATCTTTACCCATTGGAGATTCCTATTGACAACCTAACCCCAGACTTACAAAAAAATGA
>JABUQX010074285.1:0-25233 GCA_015478945.1 Trachelipus rathkii | reverse complement strand
ATTATATTATTATATATATATAATATATATATATATAAATAATTATATATATAATAATATATATTATATTATATATATATAATATATTATTATATATAATATTATAAACTATTTCTTCTTAGCACAGCACTAGCTCTCTACTAACATCGCACGCGGTCGCACGGATACTATATACTATATATATATATTAATGGATCTTTTCAATCATCTATCTATAAGCATTTCCATGTTTTCTTTCATTAAACTACTACGGCGTCCATCTATAATTTGAATGTTTGTACTAAATAAGTATGTGTTGAGAAGTTGGGTGGGGGGAGGAAAACCGATCTTGTGGCTTATTTAAAGAGTTAGACACCCTCACTATATTATTAACCATATAAGAATATATATAATATATGGTATCTTTTGTATATATATATATATATGAGATATAATATATATATTATATTATTATATATATTATATATATATTTATATATATAATATATATTATTATATTATATATATATTCAGATAAGAAGGAGAGAACCACAAAGTTAAAATGACACATAGTAGGTAGATTCTAGTGTTGCGTGTTCGTTGCTGCATGACGTTGTTGCGGACGTGTTTGGTTGTTTTGTATTATTGAGATATTTGTTTTGTGATGGAGGTAAAAGTTTTGCGTTCATTTTGTATATTAATATATAGTATAATATATATATATATAATATATATTTATATATATACTATATTATATATATATTATATATGTATAATATTATATATTTATACTATTATTTATTAAATATATATATATATACAATATATATATATATATTATATATATATATATATTATATATAATATATAGATATTATATATATATTATATTATATATATATTATATATATATATATATAATATATATATTATTATATATAGAATAACATTATGAGCTCTGAGTACTCTATAAATTATATTTATTTCAACATATTGAACTCGTAGCCTCGGTATTAAAGTAAAATCCTAATGGTAAGACATTAAAACAAGTGGGGGTTGGACTCATAATACGCGTGTTGCATTGACTCTGTATGACAGTTAAAGACGTAAAGAGAAGGGGAAGTTTTCCACACACGGAGGGTGTGATGAGGGGTCTTCTAGGGATTAGCTCTTGCCCCCGCAATGCCCTTTACGTCTTTTAGGCCGGTCAAAGTAAAAACACTTATTTACATACCCTAACGACGAAAGACGTATCGCACAGAGGTTGGGAGGGGGTCTTCCATGACAGCTTGCCAGTACTGAATTGTATTGCTTTAGTAGGTTAGTAAAAGTATGTTTTTATTGAAATTTTCCCACACAAACATAAACCGAGAAAATATTTTTCTGCTTCCCCTGCTGCCCGCGGTTAATATTGAGCGGCGGGCCGGGCGGTGCGAATCGCGCGGTTCCCGACGGTGTCGCTGTTTCGCCAGTTTGGCCTTCGAGTTGAAGACCGCCGAGAGCCAGACTTCCAGGTCACGGCCTCAGCTACTTCATGAAAGATAGCTCAGATACTTTTCATGAAAGAAGCTAAGATACTTATGTACCGTGGCTACGGCCCACGTACCACGGCTAGCTAGCAGTATAGTGGGGGCAGGAATATGGTTAGCCTAAAACACACTCGACGAAAGTAGCTCGCGGTGGTGACGTCATGACATAAGTAGAACATAGGGGGGGTTGGGTGAAAAACGGCTCATGAAAGTACATGAGCTTATGATTAGGCATAAATACACTCACGCCACGTTCATGGAATTAATGTATCGTCCCCCGTAGTACCCCAGGGTACTACCCAGGGGTAAACCGAGACAGGAAAAATACCCTAGGAACGTAGCCTAAAATACCTCCAGGAATGATGCTGGCATAGCTTGAACCTCGTTCCAGCTTGCCTTACTTCTGAGTGATGACGTCATTGGGTAGGGAAAAAAAAAAAAAAAAGAAGAAAAACGGTTATGTAAGTACATGAGCATTATTATGTCACACATAAAATGCATCAGTACGTACATGCCGAATGTACAGGGAATATGGCGGCCCCGGCGGACAGCCCCAGTAACAAAACGGCAAGGCCTGAATAGTACCCATGAGTAGCGCCCGCAGGATATGCTAGAAAGTTACTTATGGAAAGACGCTGACCTAGCTAGGAAGGCTAGTCTACCTGGCTTTGCTTCGCGTGATCATACTACTATCATTGGTGTTTGAATGTGTAATTACACTGATTACACACATGAAAAATGTCTGAAATGAAAATACAGAATTGTTAACTCGTTTTAGTTTAAGAAAAACTAAAGTGACCATTTATAAAATTTTTCTCTATTAGCTCTAGGTTTTAAAGATATTCTTTTTTATCGAAAGTAAATTCATTTATATCAACTTTTAGAATCATAGGATTGCTGCTGAAAAATTGATATTGTACATTCGTATTACTATAAATATTATACAATATATTTATTTCATTTTCTTTATTATTCGTGTAATTATATATATATAATATATATATATATATATATTATATTATAATAAATAAATATATATATTTAGTATATATAATATAATATATAATATATATTATATATTATATATATATATATATATGATATCCCCTTTTTATTTGTCTGCCTTAAATTAAAATGATTGAAGTTTGTATAAAAGGAGTGAATTCAATTTGAATTAGTAATTAGAAGGTTTAAAGTCGAAAGTCAAGATTAGACCATACGTTGTTACAAAATGCACTTTTAAACAGGGATGCCACGAAAAAATCAAATGAAAAAAAATCAACTGATTATTTAAGTTGATTTTTTTTAAAAAATAATCATGATTTTTGATTTTTGATTTTTTTTTGTTATTTTTAATTTTTTTTCTTTTTTTTTTTGTTATATTTAAGTTGTTTAACTTCAATTAGAAATAAAAAATAAACTAATAATATTAAATCTTAAAGCTACTCTGTTCCAAAATTTCTACACTATTGCAACAAAGGATAATGTATTCAAACGAGGTTTCTTTTATTTCTGAACTGTAACATTTATCCAATATTGCAAATAATATCAGTGTTACTATTAGGTATTAATCGACCCTTATTCACCATTAAAATTATTCGATTCTCAATATCCGATATTTTTACTATATATATTAGGATATTTTTAATGTATTTTTTTCAATTTTCAACAAACTACTGCATTGTAACCAGTAAAGTCCGTAACCAGTATAGTCCTCCGTATATTGCTGTTCAATATTTGTCATAGACTATAGGCCCCTTCTTTTCTAAGATATGATTACATAGATTGAATAAATCACTGCAAAAATAATACTATATAGAACTTTAAAAAAAAGTTTGTTTACAATTTATTTTCGCGTGACGTCGAAGTTGTGAAAAAATTCCAAAAAATAAAAAAAAAATTAAAAAAACATCACCAACTCTTGCCCCTAATACCTGATAATAGAAAAACCCATGACCTCACAAACCTATATATGATTGTGATGGACATGCAGGCGCTCCCAAAAACTTTCAAATAAACTTGGCAGCGGCTCAGAGCCCGTCAGGCCCTACAATATATTACTGGATAGCCAGGACTATATTTCTAAGTTCCTTCCACAATTCGGGCAAGGAAAAACTAACAACAGAAACTTTAAAAAACAGAAATAAATTTGAGTAACTGGGGCCTCTTAAAATAAAAAATAATAAGAAAAAATTTTAATAACATTTTAATTATTTATAGTATATTATATATATATATTATATATATAAATACTATATATATATATATATATATATTACTCAAAATATAATATATATAATATATTATTAATATAAATATAAATAATATATATATATAATATATATTAATATATATAATATATATATCATATTAATATATATAATATATATATTATAATATATATATATATAATATATATTATAATATATTAATTAAATCGATCATTAGAGAAGAGAGATTTGAGATTTATTGGGACTCGCAGTGAGAAGAGAGAGAGCAGTAACGAAGGAGTATTGACCGAGAGAGAGAAGCACAGAAAGAGGAAGTGAGAGAGTAGCTATAAGAAGAGAGAGAGAGACACGATATATTGGAAGAAATCTACCCATAACACTCATATGAACGCACCGTAGCGTAATGTTAACACGAAGAAGTAAAGAGTAGGTAGCAAATGCGACACAAGTATCGCTCACCCTCTCCTATGGAATCTTCCAACTATTGCAAGTTTCAACTCCTATTAGAAAGGAGTTTGGAACTCACTTAATTATGCGTTATAGGAAAGCTCAAGACACGAATTGATTTTGGATTCCAACTTTTTCTGAGAACTGTGAGCTATTACTTGACTTCTTTGTGTGACAAAGTGAAGAAAATGCATTTAATATAAGCAAAATGCATTGGGCAGTTTCACTTGAATTCCTTAAACCAATAATCATAAAATACTCACCATTTTTTTTGTATCTAAGATGAAAAAATAAACTTAGTGTGATAGTAGTTAATGAAGCTAGGAATTCTATACATAATATGATTTACATGATTTTAATCATGCCACACCTACCCATAAATAGTGCATTCTGAACAAGCATAAATATTTAATTTATTATGATTAGGGTTAGTGAGAAGGTAAGAAAACTGAGAAGACATTGGTACCGAACTCTAGCATATTCTGGTGTTATAACTATATAAGAAAATCATAATATAAATATTTATAGTAAATTAAATTAATAGATAGTAAAAATCTAATATTTAGAAGTTCGAACATTGATCAAAACTGTGACAGAAACTATATTATTCAATACAGAGAATATGACACTTGTCAAATTCATAGATAAAGTGATGTAATGAACAACTGCGCCAAGATATATATAATAAAACATTTTATGCTTAAAAGAGGTAGCTTTATATTAATATACAAATAAATCGTTAATTTAAGATTAAATTAACATTTAATATAATTTAAATAGACAAAATCTTAATAAAGTCATTACAATAAAAGCAAAAATAACAAAGTTACGGCTACTCAGTATGTTTATATAAAACTAGTGAAATATAAACATAAATAAAAAATAAATAAAAATAAATAAAATAAAAAAAAAAAAATCTCACTATAATGAAGTAAAAATAAGTCCATATAATTCGTGTGAATATCTAGATTTATCGTGGCACATATGGATTACTCGTCCACATTGATCAAGTGAATACCGATGTCTTCAGCATACCACTAGAGCCGAGTATCTACGTGTAATGTGCGAGTTAGCTCACAGAAAGAAAAAATACAGCAGATAACGAGGACTATTCGCCCCATTATTTTTTATTAAACAAAATTATATGAAGTAAAATCTCCCCATAAATTCAACTGTAAATAGTTGTAAATTTATTTTTCTAGTAAAAACCTAAAAACCAGCTATATTTCAATTTCCCTCCTTATTTTTTTTCTTAATCTCATAAAGTTTTAAATTATATTTTCATACACCAGAATGAGGAGGAAATATCAGCTGTTGAGGAATTTTAACAGAAAGACATCCTGTCCACTGCGCCAGTGGACAGGATGTCTTTCTGTTAAAATTCCTCAACAGCTGATATTTCCTCCTCATTCTGGTGTATTTGGCCTTTGAAAATAAGAATATAAGAAAATAGAGCAGAAAAATAGGGCCTATTAAAACTATTAAAGCTTGTATATATAATATTGGTAAACAACGGTAACCAATTTACCGTATATATTTATTAAATATTATATACATTTTTTAACATATAAAATTAGTTATAAGTCACATAAGCCTATCAAGACTGAAAAATTATATTCAGTATTGGAGTTTGCGATATATTATAAAATTTCATAAAGGTTAACATAAAAATGGATTCAATTGACCAAAATATAGAATTAAAAGAAACTGAGGAAATTGTTGGTGATGGAGCAACTCCATCCTCATTATTTTAGCAAGTTTTTGCCTTTGTAGAAAACGAGGGACAAAACGGGCCATTGTTGCAAAATTAATATATAAAATCACTGCTAGCGTGACTTTATATACAGAAAATGAAATAAGGGTCTCATACAAAGATTAAAAACAAATTTAAATGATTTTGCAGATTTAGATAATTGCATAATAACTAAATACTTAACATATGGAAGCGCGCATAATATTTTTGCGTATTTCAGCATTAATAAATGAGCTTGAAAGCAAAATAACCCCTGTACAGAGTGTTTCCTCAAATAATTCCCATATTGAAACCGACTTTTCCGGTTTAAAAAGACCCGAACTTCAGCTTCCTGAATTTGATGATAAGCCTGAAGACTTTGATAGGTTTATAAACAACTTTGAGGAAATTATGGACAGGGAAAAATATAATAAATTTGCTAAACATTCTTGTTTGATGAAACCGCTTTAAGGTTCAGCAAAAATTTTAATCCAGAAAAGCCCAATAGCACATTTGGATTATGAAATGGCAAAAAACTTATTAAAAAGTGCCTTTTGCAATAAATCATTACAACAGTTTTCTGCTATAGAAAAGCTGGGTAAATTAAAATTAACAAATGATTTTTATTACTGGATCAGTGATGATAAATTAATAGAGAGTCAAATAGATAGCCTAAAAATAAATAGTAATACTTTTTTTTTTGTGGATAAACTGGAGATTGATAAATCTCTCAGAAAAATTATTAAAAACACATATATAAATTATTACATATATATAATATTTATATAGAATTGGATGGTATTTTTTAAAAAAATTCAATGAAAATTACATAAATAGAATATGCTTTTAATAATTATATGATATAATATTATATAATAGATATAGATATGGTGGATGGTAACGACAACCTAAAGCCCAACAACAAGTGCAAACCCACACACAATTCTCAAAATAATCAGCTATCATCAAATTTTTTGATATAACAAACATGCCCTAGTACAATGATTATGTAATTCAAATAAACAAAAACACAAAAGTACTGAAAACTAACACAAAAGGGTGGCTTTTTATATTTATGTCAAAACTAATTTATAAACTAAATTAATTGCAGGACCCATCAAATATTATTATACTAATAATAAATATTATTTAAACACCTGAATCCAAATTGCAAAAATCAAAATATAAAAAGATATATTGTAAGTATGAGGATCGTACATAAATATGTGGGTATATTTAAAACATAAAATTGTAGATTGCAAGTTTCAGATTAACTACTAAATGTAAATATTGTAAATGAATAGCATTCTTCTTTACTTGATTTTGTTATGAAAATAACAGATATGGGACCTTAACTGCAATACAATATAAACCAGAAGACAAATAAATACAAATAAAAGACAATTATAAATAATAATGAAAAGCTAATTAAACATCAACCAAAGTTGTAGATACATTAATTGTGTAACTCTATTGAAATCCATTCTCAAGAAAACTAAGACAGGGCAAAATTGTTATTTACAGACTAAATATCTTAATGAACTGTAACAATATACTCAAAAACATAGTAAACTCTTCCCATATCACACTAATTCTTATGTTAATTAAACAATAAACAATAATAATATAACCAATTATTTGGAAAGATTTTTTTCGATTCTGGATCTCAACAAATCTTACGTGTTCAATTTCTAGTATATACTATATCTAACACTAATCGGATGGAAACAAATCGTAAAATTATAAATTAATAATAAACTATGCTCAATCTGAGAATAATGTCAACGACGTCAGAAGTAACTATAAAAAATGCGTGTTAAGGTTGTGTTGAATCATAGAGTAAAAAGATATATAAGTCATTTGAAAGTTGCCTGTCATGAGAGAAGAGTGAAGAAAGTATAGAAAAATCATACATAATAAAGAGAGAGAACCAACAGCAAAATAAATGTAATTTCTATGAGGTTAGTACACTCTTTTAAACAGATACACACAGCACACCTTGATTGAATGACATTGGATTATACCATACACCCTAGTCACATTGTAATTTGGTACATAAAATACCTTCGCGCTAGGCAATACTTCAAGAATTATAAAAAATTCAAATATATAGAGGAATTCCATTTAGTGATATATTATCTAAGGTAGTGAATGGGAAAGTTACCCTTATTTACTCAACCTAATTTAATTTATTTATACCTTATAATTTATTTGGTATAGGGTAGGGATAAATTAAATATAATAGTATTAAAATTTTTTTAACATATTTATATATAAATAGATTTTAAATAAATATAATAACATATATTCTCATTATTAATATTACAATTTCTATTAAGCTGTTAGGAGACTTAAAAAAATTTGCCATATTTAATTAGTAATTGTAAAAAGTTCACTAGATCAGGCGACTTGACTCGGTAAATAAAAAAACATCAAAATTGAATATAATATAAATTTTAGAATGATACGAGAGTGTGTATTGCTTTAATTTCATCTTTGTAAACCAAAAAATTAAATATAATACAGGCATAAATTTATAGACACTGATATAGATAAATTTGGTAAGAATAAAAAATTTTATATACATGCTAATTATTTAAAATTTATGGAATAATTTCTTGAAAGTTGTCACATCAAAATATATACACAATTCTGATCTCGCCGGAAACATGAAGGCTTATAATATATATTGTTATTTATTATTGATAAAATAACACAAACCGTATACTGTGAGAGAAGAGAAATCCAATTATATATCTGTCTCTATTATGCTCTCGGAATGAAACGAGTGGTTATTCAAGTATATAACCAGTAAGTGTACAGTGTTTCTCAGCACAAATCAACTGATTGTTAACTGAGGAGTATATATTTATGGGGGTTATATCTCATGGAAATGGGAAGGTAGGTTCAACCAGAAAATGATGCGTCATATTCTAGAAAAAAAGAGGTGTGTGTGGGCTTTGAGAGTACTGAGGAATCCACACAAAAATAGGAATATCCCTAGGTTTGCACTGTTTTTACATTCCAGAGGTCGACTACTCCAAATGTACTTCTACCAGACATCCTTGTGATAAGCTGATGTAATTTTCCCACAACATAAGTACGCTCATCTGCAGCACGTAAATGTCTTGGTAGTCCTATAGAGGCACACTGCCACAAATTGAGTTTAAGAATGGAATACCTTGGGTATCACTTCAATTCTTGACACCAAAGCAGATCCACGAAACGCTAGACGAGTCTTTATGTTCGGTGTTCGCGTCTTGTGTTGGAGTCGTTTTTTCTCGTTTTTCATGTTCTTCTAACTATCTCGAGATAGCTCCAGGAACCAGTGCTTTTATCGACAAGAGTCACTAGTGGCTCTATACACAGACGAGTTCAGCTCATAATAATTGGACACTCTATCCATTTCATTCACGCCTAGCAATCAGAAATACTCATACGTGTGAGTATGCCACTTGCAAATACCAGAACTCTCTCAGAATTCGACCCAAGAACAAGAGTGATATATTAGGAGGATGTAATCAGAAGCCAGCTTGCGAGACAAACAACCACATTGTCACTATCAGAGGTTTTTGAGTGTAGACATGATTACCGACCAGCAAGTGAATGTTGTAGAGTTACAATTCGCTGACTATCTCGTTATTATGTCCCATTTACAAGGAATATTAGACACTAGTTTGATGGTCGATGTTCTTCTGAGTTGCATATTGTTGTTACATTCTGAGCGTAATGGTAGTGTGTAGAGTGCGCTTTAATTGCATCTCTCAGTGTGAATGATCGAATAATAAGTAGTGTAATTTTTATAAGAAACTGTGAATAATCTTTGCTCAAGTTTGATTTATTCTTTCTTTTTGTGTACTATACCCAGATCAACAATTATCCTCTTTCACTTAGAGAGTATAAGGTTTGCGTTAAGAAAGGTAATAGATTACTTGAGCGCGTATGATAATAAAGACAGAAATAAACAAGATATACTCTTTGAGTTACGTGAGTGTTGAGCTGAAACCCTAATTCGAGGTAGGGTATATGGTGTATGATGAAACATTGCTGAGTGTCTTGGCAGGAAATTGTTAATCTATTCCAAATCTTATGTGGTTGAATGTAGCCAAACTTTAGTATTCATTTATTGGTTAAGTTGAAAAACTATTAATCTCTGTTGGGACATGAGTGTTGTTGATGCCATCTTGGACGAGAGTATGATCAAGGGTACCTTTTGTACTATTTGAGAAAGTTTATATATATAAGGTAGAATATTATATATCCATGTAATTCCTAACTTAATTTTCTATGTTGCCCCTGAGATATTTCATAAATGGGTTCCGTGCTCCAGAGTATACAAGCAAGCTAAGGCTTTCAGACTGAGCGGAGTGCGTTGGGAGAGGTCTATCTTACATGGTGGCATTTTCCGTGGTGCTCGGTGCATATAAATTGTAAGTCCAGTATGATCAGAGGCATGTGATAGGTGAGGTGATGCTCTATTTGTTAAAGTACTCAATTATTAAGTAAATTATTGCCTTTTTAGTTACTCATGAATTAGAAACTTGATTTTCATTGAGCTTATACGCTGTATTCTGAGACATACTTTCATTGTTATAATAATAATGCTCACAATTTATGTAATAATATATAATACAAATAACTTTTATCACAAATTTATCTGTATTCAAAAATCAGGAATTAAAAAGATTGACATTATGAAAGAAGAGTCTCGTAGGAGTTACCTATCCCAACTAGAGATTTGCAAGATGTGAGAGTGTATAATTTTCACAGAGTTAGGATATGGAGTGTAAATAGATCAATCTCTAACCATAATCTAGGCATATGTTCATTCACACTATCATCCTACAGTATTTCGGGGAATGAGAGTAACACCTAAAACTGAGATTATATGACAATTATAATAATAAAGTAAAAATTACGATCCTATTTATCAGGTGCGGTGTTTATATAGGACAAGATAAGAAGAATGTTACGTAACGCATCTATGTACATGTATATAAATATCAGCTCTATTTTCAACCTTGAAGATATGAGGGGAGGGGTATTTAAAAGGTCAGCGTCATTAAACGTAAGTTATTTGTGAGATGTCGAAGCGTAGTCTCCTACGTTAGGGAGATTCAGATCTATAAATGTTTCTGCTGTAACGGGAAAATCTTTTCTGCTGGACATTCCTTAAAAGTGATCTAACCGTCTCTTCTTAATCTTTTCATTTCAAAAGTATATAAATAGTTGCCATATTAGAGGAGTAATGATTTCTTTTTCATCAGAGTTAGAAATAAGAGGATGTTTCCGAGAGACATTAAGGATGACCAAAAATTAGAACTTTGAATTCCTATTAGCATCTTGAAACGAGAAGGGTAGACTCCATTTCTATCATTAACATGTAACTGGGTGGTCAAGGGTTGTGAGACACGCGGTTCAAAAAATTTTTCATTGACTTCTCGAGTACTCCGTACTCTCGATACTCCATCCCTCTTCATATTTCTACCACCCGGGACTTCGACTCCGAACTTCTCGATCTCCACCTCTTATTAGAGACCGAATGTACCAGACTCGATTCTCTACTGTGCCTGACTCCTACCCTTTTGAACAAATTACCGATCCTCAACGATTTATCACGACTACGACTACCAGACTCCCACCCTCATGAAAATTTATATATATAATTAGGCTATAATTTTCAGTTACCTTATATATTTTCTCTAATTTAAAACCTGAATTAATTGAGATATACTGAAAGCCCCATTGATATATTAATACTTAATACACCAGGTGGGTGACTCCCATATACTAGTATATATAATGAATATGTAAATATGTACCAATGATGAATAGCTATTCAAAGTAGAATGGATATAATAAATAATAGTTTAATATATAATAAAAATAGCTAGAACCTATACTAGGTAATACTATAAATCATATATACGTACAGAGAATAATACATATTATCCACTAGATACTTAATGCCCCGTAGGCAGGTGGAGAGGGTCGCAGGAATGGAAGGTGGGAGAACTCTGACACAGTCCAACCATAAGTAATACGTAGTGGACGAAATAAAGTAAACAATGAAACCTTTATATGTTGCCCAGACTGACGATTTTTAAGGGTTTATTAGTAGAAAAACTGAAAAAGATATATCAATCGATAAATAATGAAGGTTAATTACTGGATTACAAACGTATAATTAAACAGTTTATTTTTCTATATTTTAATGTTTTTCGTTTTCACATTGGCTTGAAGTCAAACTAAGCTGCTGGGCTTTTTATACAGCAAGCTTCTTCTGACAGTATTCTCCGCTAAAACTTCAGTATGTCGATAGCATTTTGCGGCTGCTAAGCTGCTAAAATATATATATAATATATATATATATATTATATTATATATATATAATATATATATATAGTATATATATATATATATATATATATATATATATATATATGTTATATATACTATATATATATATATATATATATATATATATATATATATATATATATATATATACATATATATATATATATATATATATACATATATTATATATATATATATATATATATATATATATATATATATTATATATATATATATATTATATCATATTATATATATATATATTATATATATATACATTATATATATATACATATATATAATATATATATATATACATATATATATATTATATAATATATATATATATATATATATATATATATACTATATATATTAATATATATATATAGATATATATATATATATATATATTATATATATATCACTCAACCTTTGCCCCCATAAATGAAATCCTGCCTACGTCCATATATATTATATATATATATATAATATATAATATTATATATACTATATATATATATATATATATAATATATATATATAATATATACTATATATATATATGAGGGTTTGTTGTTTGTTACCTGTTGTGTTAATGTACAGTACTGAGACTATGGTCGGAATAAAGGTATAGATCTAAAGTACAATGTGTTCAGATGGACAATCTTGAGGGGAACGTGTTAGGTATGAAGAGATATAGTTTTAAACATATAAATGAACATTATTAGAGAGTGTGTGGTGGAAGAAAGGGGTAGATAAGAGAATCAATGAATACGTTAATGGTTTGGCCATGTGAAAGGATGGATGATAGTTGGTTGGTAAGCGGATGTATAAGTGGTGAGTATGCTGGAATCGACCGGCTGGGGGAGACCGAGGAAAAAGTGGAGTGAGTCAGCAAGGGATTCCTGGAAGAGAGAAATCTGAGTTTAGCAGAGCGACGAAGAAAGGTGAATATAGGAGTGAAGGTGGTGTGGTGGTTTTGTGGAGGGTATATGCGTTGTGGCCCACCTGGGTTAAGGATAAACCCTACATTGGCGAAATGCCATAGTGAGGGTCCGTCGAACTCTAGGTTTGGATTTTCTTACTGCTACGAGAATCGGACTAAACATTATAAAGTGCCTTAAAGGCTAAGCTTTCTTTTTCTTTTTCTGGTTTATAATTCTATGAAGAATCTGGATCCATTTGCATGCACGCACCTTACCCCCCAGTCTTGGGAAAGAAGGTGGGTGATGATAATTGATTATATATATATATTATATATATATATATATTATATCACAGGCCGTCTCATATATATATATATAAAGCAATATATATATATATATATATTTATATATATTAATATAATATATATATATATATATTATATTATATTATATATATAATATATATAAATATATATAAATATATATATATATATATATAGAATATATAGGGCAGTAGCCAGAATTTTTTTTCGTTATATTATATATATATATTATATATATATATATATAATATAGGAAGCATATAGAAGTAAGAAATCGGTAGGAAGAACACAAAAAAAGATAGTAGTTTTGTAAAAGAAAAATAAAAGAAAAAGATGAAATAAATAAAATATATAATATATAGTATTATTTATAATATTATATTATATATATTATTATATATTATATATATATATTATACATTCAGTAAAAGGGTAAGGTCCAATATTGCTTCGGGCTGAGCCCCAATTTTCCTTAATCTAAAGGTGGACATAACTATTTCTTAATTTCAGCCAATTTTGATGGGTAAAAAAGAAACTGTTGCTTTTTCTGACCTCTAAAACGTCATTTTTTGGTGTTTTTCTGTGTCTGAAGTCATCTTTAAGAATTTTCATTTTTTCAAAATCTTTGCTTTTTTGACATTCTTCTTTTCAACTTTTCCATTTTTTTCGAAAGGACTTCAAACTTTGAAATATTACATAGATGGGTCCATTAGCTACAAAAATACACGAAATGAGAAATCGCCTTTGTAATGAAAACATTTCTAACTCCTTTAAGCCTCTCCCCATAGCTCTTACCCTCAAAGCCAGAAATCATCCTTGTTTCACTACTTACACTCTCCTCAGCATACCTAGGTCTTTTTTTAAATAAAGGGTCCAAAACCGGGGCCGCAATACTCTAATATGACCTAAAATAGCTATTATACAGCTTACTTATAACTTTGTTATTTTGTAAACCATATTGCGACTTTATTATACTGAACATCTTATTAACTTTATTCCTTGCTTAAACACTGATTAGCTATTTTTAGATTGCTGCTTATACTCACAATCTAAATCTTTTTTTTAGTCCACAGACATTCAAGTCAATCCCCATTCATATCGTAGTTAACATCTTTAATTTGAGTTACCTAAAATGAAGAACCGTTCGCACTTTTTACATTAATTAAAATTTTATTTGCCACTTATTTGTCGACCTAAGAAGTTTATCAAAGGTCATTTTAAAACTTTATATATCCATCATTAGTCCTTACTGAGGGTATCATCTGCAAAGTTAGAAAACTTACATTTAAGCCTTTCTTATCTAAATATTAATATATATTATTATATATAATATATATATATAATATATATATAATATATAATATAATATAATATAATATATATATATATACTATATAGATATATATATATATTATATATTATATATAATATAAAAAAACATATATATAGATATATATATATATATTATATTATATATATAATATATATATATATATATATATATATTAATTAATTTATATATAATATATATATATACTATATATATATATATATATATATTATATATATATATATATATATATATATATATGTATGTCCCAAAATACAGTGTACTAATGTCGCATTTAATTATGTATTGGACTGGCCTGAAATTACAAGTTATCTCCTTCAAAGTAAAATATGACCCTTGCGAGGTTACACAAGCGGTTCCAATGTTTCTTCCATTGCTCATAGCAGTACCGGAAGCATTTTCCAGAAGTGTCTAGTTCACGTGTTAACAGTTATTTTTTATGTTTTTTCAATCTACCAAAATGATGACCCTACAACTTCACTTTCAACTTAGGGAAGAGGTAGAACATCGCACGAGTAGATCTGGGCTGTATGGAGGAGTGGAAGTACTTGAATCTTTTTGTTCGCCAGAAATTCCATAATTGAAAGCTCAGTGCGAGATGGGGCGTTATATATATTATATAATATAATATATATATATAGTATATATATATATATATATAATATATATATATAATATAATATATATATATCATTAATATAATATATAATATATATATATATATATATAAATATAATTATATATATATAATATATATATATATATAAAGTGCTACATGAACGTTACATCTAGTGTCATCTACTCAATGAATGAATTAGTTTTTAAAATAGAATAGCATCTTGCCCAGGTCCCTCTTCGTTTCCTCATTAGCTGCATTTCTATTAATGCTAGAGCAGAAAAAGCGCGTTCAACGCTAACTTGCTTTTGAGGAGATCAGTAACAGCGATTGCAGCTTCTTGTACAATGTCTTGGATACTTATCGATGCCTCTTCTAATTTAACTTATAAGTTATATAAAAATTTTTTCAGACTTCTTTCAGTGCGCAGGAGAAATTTTTTAAAGTTATGGAATTTTTTGTGTACAAGGATGAGGAAAAAGAACCTTGACCTTTTCTTGAACTGGTCAAGCTTTCACTAAACTCTTCAATATCTAGAAGCTTTCATACTCATCTTCTAAGTTTCTGAAAAAATGACTTGAGAAGGAGTAATGGGGATAGTTGTAGTTTCATCACTTAACAATATATTCAGATGTATTCTTTTCTTCTTGAACTTCTTGCAACCTTTTAATACAAATGGTCACGTGCAAGTGCAGATTTTAACTTTTTGTTGATTGATCTTCATTTTAAGCTCTACCTGTTTAGATATGGGAATTAATATAAACAACAATCTGTAGTAGAATAACCGATTGTCAATGAGAGAAATTTCTCTGTCGTACCTTGTTAGTTTTTTATTTCATTTAGCATCTTAAATATAGATGGTATAAGGTTGAAGGTTACAATTCTTTTGAATATAATCCCAAATTGAAAATAAGGTGCAGGTTAAAAAAAACTTTGCAATTTTGTGATGGTGAAGTCGCAAGTGAGTGAATTTGTTTGAGGCGATTGAAGTCACTCACCAAGAGTTCACAATCATAATTTTGTCAGTCAAAATTTTCTGATTCCAACTCTACTATCTTGAAAGTTACTCCGACCTCTTGAAAATTACCGACTCCGACTCCGACTCCACCCTCATCAAAATTACCGACTCCGACTCCGACTCCGACTCCGACTCCACCCGTTTCAAAATTACCGACTCCGACTCCACCCTCTTCAAAACTACCGACTCCCCGACTCCGCGACTCCGACTCCGACTCCGACTCCACAACCCTGCTGGAGGGTCTTCGTCACCTAAAGCTTCTTCATGTGCATCGATAAGAAGAATGGTTCTTTGCTCAGTAAGAGCTTTGAAGGTAGTGGATTACAACATGCAATATATCGGGAATGATGTGTCAAAAGGCATTCCCGGAGTTTGAAGGTAGTGGATTACAACATGTAATATATCGGGAATGATGTGTCAACCTGCATTCCCGGAGGGGAGAGCAGCATAAGGAGTAAATGAGTAAGAACGACTTTGGCGGGGGCACCTTTGCGGGACCGTTTGGGCCCCTGGGGTGTTAGGGGCATACAAGTCGACGAATAGCTAAAGTTATGCAAAGGACCCTCAGGTGTAGGAGATGGAAGCAAAGCACAGGTACCTGCTGGTCTAGAGGTAGTAGAGACCGAAGTGGTGTCAGGCTGGGAACCCGACGGATGTAATTATTTAGTATTAAGCTCTCATTGATTTAACAATGTATTATCTTTACAATCCCGTTTTCATAGAAGTTAAAAACCACAGACTTGGTCTCCATATATGAGCAAATTATAACAATAAAACAAATAAAGCATAAAAGTAGATAACAGGATGGACCGGAAAAGCTTATATTTCATAAGAAAGGGTAGTCCTTCTCCCTACAACAGGTCACAAACCAGAGTCTCGCCCCACTTTCCCGTTCCCTACTCCATAGGGTAGGCTGTGGATGTTGCCTCGGAAGAACTTCCCGGAACTCCACGTCTTTTTTATCCCCGTGTACCGCACTTAACCTATATAACTTCGTCAGAGCCCGAGAATATACAAAAAAGTACAGGACAGCCTGCTCCGGCGGATAACCCAAGTGTCGGGTCCCCTACAATTGACGGCCCAGTCGTAGGCGAACAAAAAGGTCAGTTTTTTGCCCGTACCCTTATCAACGGGGAAGAAGTGTGAGGTAAACTGAAGACCCATGGAGGAAGAGGCACCTTTAGGCCAATTTGGCTGTGACGGGAAAAAAGGGAGGATATCCTCTTTTTCAAGAGAAAAAATACGTACAAAGTGCTTAAAGAGCCTGATGGGTAAGAGTTAAATAAATAAAGAAAAGAAAAAAAGAGATTGATAGAAACTATGGTGGAGGAGGAGGATTGAAAGATATAAAAGTGCTAAGAGTCTGGGGGACGCGCAAGGTATCCTCAAGTATTGTTTCTTGTCGCTATGGCCATATTCTAGTTATTCACAAGAATATTAACACCGCATCAAGAATCATACCCTTACGGGATAGTATACTATATATATATATATATATATATATATATATATATATATATATATATATATATATATATATATATATATGTACTCCTAACTCGTAGAATCAGGAGAGACCAAATCTATAACCACGTGTCCAAGAACACACTCGTCTATATATGAGATATTTCAAACAGCAATAGTACATCGCTAAGAAGGCATAAATATCCGACAACATAGAATTATTTTTTAGCTTAAAAATATAAATGATATTATATGAATCCTATCCGCCGGTTATATATATTATATAATATATATTATATATATATATATATATATTATATATATATATATATATATATATATATACATATATATTATAATATATATATATATATATAATATTATATATATATATATATATATATATATAATATATATATATTTATATAATTATATATATATAAGTATTTTATTAATATTTATAAATTTTTTATTAATTTTATATATAATTTAATAATAATTATATATATATATATTGATGTTTTGTAAAACTTTATGGATTTAATATTTGAAGAATTTGATCATCCTTTTAAAATATAAAATGATAATCCTTTTTTAATTTTTACTTTGAAACTTCTTTAGTTATGTTTAGATAGCTATTATGTTGAGATAGAATAGGTTAGTTTTAGGATTGTGTAATACGTAGTTTAGATAGTACTAGGGTATATTTTTTTCTTAGTCTTTTTTTATAACTTAAGCTTTTAGTGTTTTCTATTTTTTTTTTATTTTTAAACGGGTTTTAACACAGCACCTACGTTTTTAGTTAATTTATTATTTTAATTTATACATACAGGTTTTTATGTTGAATAATTGTAAATTTTTTTTTTCGTAAATATTGTGGGTGTGCGCGAGTGTGTGAGGGTTTTAAACTTATTAAATTTTTCAATTTTACAGTATACCTTATAACACACGCGCTTTTATTCGTCTTTACAACAATTTAACGGTTTCTTTAGGTGTGTGAATAATTTACTAAACCTGTTTTTTTTGTCAATGTTATGTCTTATGTTGATTTATGATATATTTTACACAATTTTTATGCGTGTTGTAATGGCCAGTTTTGCACAGGCGCGGCTTTCTATATGGACTTTACTAACATCCGCGGCTTAACTCTAAATTCTGCATCCGTGGGCCAATACCGCACTACCCTTACATAATCTAACCCGAACATTTTGCTCCTGTCTGAACACAGATGGCCTAAGAATTCATGCCTCTAACTCGTTTTAATGTATTCAACTATTAAACTTATTCATAATTTCCGCTAATTAGGGTCTGGCAGTTCGTAGCTTGGTGCTATGTACATTACTACTAACATAACTCCTTGCTCACACGTCTCGAGACCAACTCTCGGATCTCCTAACTTCGATGTTCTGTGGCTTAAAATCTTTCTTCCTTCTACTACAATAAATCTTGTGTTTCTGCTACTGTTCTCCTAACAGAACAGATTTTCACCTTTCTTGTGAATCATAACTGTCACCACTACTTCTTACGAGTACTGTATAGATAATCTGTCTCATCAAATACTGATAAGAGTCCATCTATTTAGGGACTTCCATGTAACACAATACAGACAAAATAGAAGGGGTGCAAGGTACCCTGTGCATAACGAATTAATAAGGTGGGAGGAGGAAAACGAAATAACAAAAAGTTCAGCAATGATTCTTCAAAGCGAGTCTGGAAGCAACTAATTAAAGAAACCCACACACATTCCGGATTCGTCCTAACCCCAAATTTCCTTGAACACACTTGACACGTATGGTTTCACCACTAGTCTTCTCTCTATAAATACACCAGTTTCGCTCCTATCGGTAAATCTGACCAAACTTATACTCTCCTTAATTTTAATACTTGTCTCTATCAACAGCTCCATCAGCTTCTGTCCTACTCGTCTTTCTGCACTTTGACCTCTCGGCCGAACATTGTGGAGGCCTTGCGTTGCTTTCTACGCTAAACAATATGGAATGTGTGGAAATGACTTTGTCACCCAACTTGGAATGTGAGTCAACGGCTTCACTTCTGCGATAAGGTGGAGCTGTAATCGTTTGATTGGGCCCATGAGCACGGTCTCATTATCTTTCTTCGTACGGCTAAAATCTTCTCTCATTCCTACACAAACTCCATGGTTCGTTCACTGAGTCTTAGTTCTTCTGGCACCATTTCAAGCTTGCTGAGACATTGACACCCTTACCGTACTAACTACTGTATCACGTGGATACCATGTGGAGAATAAAACTACGTACGCCATAATCTTATCACTCTTGCTAATTTTCATTCTGCTAGAAATCTAATTGCTTGTATGTGAGTGATACTACTCTCTTCGACGCGCGAAAGGCAGTGATCATCTTCAATGCACAAAACCCGGAAAAAGCTGCTGTCTGGCGTAACCTCCTCTGTTCTACATGTCTTAACTGAGCAAAATCTTTCATGACCTAACTATTTTCAAAAAACTATCTCTAACATTCTTTTCTGTATATAATCTCGTAGTCTTTTTCTGCCTCTTTAATTCACTCTTGCCATGGTATCTGGTTTGTGCTAAATATTCTCGCCAATGAAAAAGGCCAATCTCTTCGGCCTCCTATTTTCCTCGACATCAACCCTTAACAATTGTGACTTCTGCATTCCTCTATCATTCACCTCTTACTTACTCCTCTCAGGGGTCTAGTTGCCTTTGCCTGTGATTACAGTATCGATTTTATCGGGTCTATGGTCATTCTGATAATCTGAACGATACCGTTAGGAAGTAGCGATGCCGAGATGTGACATTAATTCCTTTCCTCCTAGGTTTGATTGAATACGGGAGTGTGTACTTTCTACGTGCTTAATCTCACCCGCCCCTCGTTATTCAACTATATTCTCTATGTCTCAATGACTAACACTTTCCTCTCAAGTGTTGGAACTGACGCGTACTTCATGTCCTAAAACCGATATATTCACGTGAAAAAAAAAAGGATTAGCCGTTGACTGATACTCTTTATCTAACTATCGACCCTATAGCTTATTACTTGCATTTACTTTATATCTTTACGTGATATTCTTTGAAAACTTTCTCAACTCTCATTTCAATATTAATGATTTCATCTTGGATACTCATTCACTATCTTCCGATCGCCAGTCCACGGCTTTCGGCCAGTACTCATGATAGAGGATCTACTGGCGATTATAATTTCCTATCTTTAATACTGTAATTATTTATAGGTTATTTCCCATAAGATATACTTAGAGTAACTACGGGAGACTTATGCTGTATATGAGTGGCATGCTTGACACATATTCCAAAAGACATTTATTAATCGTGGTATAATATGGCTACGCTAGTCAACTGTTCTCTACAAGCTGCCCTCATTCTCTTTGGTTCCTGCACTTACTCTTTTGTCTTATCATTTATGTCTAGATTTATCCTTTCAAAAAGTCTGAGCATTCAATATCTGGTACTTTGTTGTGATGGGCGCGGGACTTCTATCCTTTATTTCAGTCAATTTTATGGTGTTCCTCAGGGTTCTATCTTTTAATTACTATATAAATTATATACTATCTACTTATTATCCTACTTTCAAAATATAAATATATTATATATATGAATCTTACTCACCTAGCACATCTAACTTCCCTAATCCACTCTAATTTATATGCCGATTTGAATTCGACTACCTTTCAATTCTTCAACTCATTTCAATCTGTTCATCCTTCTTTACTTCTAGTAGTAAATGCCTCTACGACCCTTAATCTTTCCGGATTCTTATTTCGTCGCAGATCTGGAGTAAGAATTTCCAGGGTTATGAGGTTCGTCTCAAACTTGATGAAATTCAGATTCTTTTAAAAACCTCAACTTCTACAAATTCTCCCTCTCTAAAGAACCTTCCAATCTTTCATTATCTCTTTTTTAGAGCGGTTCTCACGTTCTTACTCTTTGATTGACAATATAAACACACTTGGCACTTATACTAAGACAAAAATAATGTCTTTGAAAACCTCAACATACACATACGGTTATTGCTAGGGCTAGTGCACCTTCAAGGAAAATAGATAGTGTGCTGGTAGTACGACAAACTGTCGAGATATTTATTTTCCCCTCTTCCTCGTTGACATAACACTAAGCATAGACAATAGTGACTCATTCGCCTTTGTAATAGGAAAACAAAGGAGTATCTAGTCTATCATTTATTAATAACATGGGAGAGGTCATTCCTGATTTCACCGGTCTTACTTTGAGATCAGTACTACGGTGTCCGAAGTTCAAAGGCCAAAAACTAAGGCTCTACTTAATACTTATAAAACTGATCTTCTGCACATTTCCATATTCCTCCTTACGTGACCCATCCTACTTATATCTCTTACCGGCGCGAATGCTATCGCTTTTATACCATCTCTTATCCCATATTGTATATCACGCAGCTCGTGGAGGTGCTCGATGGTGACCACTGGTTTACTCCATCTACTTTCCATCAATCTTCTGTTACGTGTTCCGCTCATGCGAGTTAAAATCTAGAGGGTGCTGTAGATGTACGCCAAAGACATGAGGTTTATTGTGTTTATTATGCCTAAAACTCAGAGACTCAAACAGGCTAGAGTTCGCTGCGGTGCTGTTCATATCTTTCAATCACAGTCTGTTCTGTGGAAAGCAACATCGTGTCATCTTAACACTATGCGTTTCATGACAGACTGAGTGAATTTGATCTCCGTCCACCACCCTCCATAAAGTCGCTGTTGTCTTGTCTCTCACTCATAGTCCAATTTTAACTGCTATTTTATAAGTTGTGGTTCAACATTCTGCGAGCGAAGTAACACCCCCTCCTTGAATAGGCTCTGCCCTGTGAGTGATGGTGGCTCTAAACTCATAGTTATAGAAAAAATACTTTTCACTTGAAAAACAAAATATCTTCTCAATATAAAACTCATTTAATAATTAATAACAGGTATTTCTATAAATAAATATATAAAATCTATATGTTATATTTAACTAAAACTCTACTATACATACTATCTTTGTAACTCCTGTCGAGCTATGGTATAAGTAAGTCGAAACCGGCAAGTGTTTTAGACTCGGTATAACTCACTATACCATACTCGTATATATACCTCATTCAACTATCATTTTATACTCCCTGTATTTATTTATCTTGAAATCATTCGATCACTCACTATTTATGCTAATTCAGAGTAACCTCACATTATAGTCTCTTCATACTTCAGACTCATTTGCAAAGTATCTGAATAAAACATAAAATATAATAACACTTAATATACTTTTTAGGCACTCACATAATTCCATGTCAGCTTACTCACTTCTATAATGTAATGAACTTTTACATCATCTTTACATATCATTATATGAATATATATATAATAATATATATAATATAATATAATATAATATATATTAATATATATATATTATTAATATATAATAATATATATATATTTATTATATATATATACTATTAAATATATATATATTAATATATAATATATTATATATATATATAATTTATATATGATAATATATATTAATATATATAATATATATTATACTAATATATATATATAATATTATATATATATATTAATATTAATAGATATATATAATATATTATATATATATAATATATATAATAAATATATATTATATATATAATATATATATTATATTATATATATATTATATATATATATATATATATATATATATATATATATATTATAATATATATATATACCCATTCCAATTTTATCCATATATATAATATATATACTATTATATATATATATATATATAATATAATATATATATATATTTATTATATATATATATATTAATGTCTATTCATCGTATCTTATAAGGCATTTCCATCTTAAGGACACACTTCTCCATATTGAAGTGTATTAATAAGATGTGGGGAAAAGTGTGCTTACAAATTATATACACTCCACCATATATATATATTATATATATATATAATATATATTATATATATATATATAATATATATATAGTATATTATAATATATATTATATATATATATATATATATATATATTATATATATATATATATATATTTATACATATTATATATATATATATATTAATAATATATATAATATATATACTATTATATATATATATATATAATATATATAGATATATTTTATATTATATATAAACTTTATTTTCATATATATATATTATATAATTTTATTTTTAATATAGTTTATATTATATATATATACTAGCTATATATATATATTATATAATAGTAATATATATAATATATATAAATATATATAATATATAGTATAGTATTATTTATTATACCATATATATATAATATTCTTATATTATATTATATATATAATATATATATATAATAATATATATATAATATATATATTATATAATTATAGTATATATATATATATATTAGGGATAATTTATAATATATATATATATATATAATAATAATATAATTAATAATATTATTACAGATAAAGAGAGAAGAGTATAAATGACACGTAGTCGGTTGTTGTTGTTGTTGTTGTTGTTGTTTGATTACTATAGCTGTTGTTGAGGGTAAGTGTGTTGCTTATCTAGTGGCATTATTGTGTGTTGGTGGTATGGATTGATGAATTTGTTGTATGTTTATTATATGTACTAAATAATATATATATAACATACTATATTATATATATATATCATTATATATATTATAATTAATATATATATATTAATATATATATATAATATAATAATATATAATATATAATATATATTATATATATATATATAGTATATATATAATATTAATATTATATATATATAATATAATATATATATATTTTATATATATATTATATATATATATAAAATATATTAATTAAAATATAATTACTTATAATTATAAGATAATATATTATATAATATACTATATTAATATATATTATATATATAATATATATTATATAATATTATATATATTAACATATATATATATTATATATATTATATATATAATATATATTATATATATAATATCTCAGTAAGCAGCTCATATAGTAAACCGAAAATCATTATATAAGAGACACTTTCAAAATAATTTAAACATTATCACTTATACAGTAATATATAATATATAGTATAATATAATAAGATTTATATCTATAAGAGTATAATATATAAAATATGATATATATAATATTATATATAAATAATTAATTATTATTA
>JABUQX010074284.1:7500-15000 GCA_015478945.1 Trachelipus rathkii | reverse complement strand
CAAATAGGAACAACGGATATAAATCGTGCTTGCTGATAAGAAATTAGATTTTGGATTTTCCACTTTTTTAACTCTCATCTCTGACCTATTTTATTATATTAAAACTATCGAAAAAAACATTACAAGCCTTATTAATGTAAACACTTGCCTGATAACCAAAATACTTTTTTTTACACTTATCGTAGCTTTGAAAATATTAAAAATTGGGAAATCGTTTGGTTAACAATTATATCGATATGTAAATCGATTGGTCGATTGGGTAAAAATACCGTTGGGGATCATAGTTAATCGATATTAAGTTATATCGATTATATTTAATCGAAATCACGATCATATTTTTCCTTTTTCTTAATAATATAATATAATAATAATAATAATAATAATAAATAATAGTAATAATAATAATAATAATAATAATAATAATAATAATAATAATAATAATAATAATAATAATAATAATAATAATAATAATAATAATAATAATAATAATAATAATAATAATAATAATAATAATAATAATATATAATAATAATAATAATAATAATAATAATAATAATAATAATAATAATAATAATAATGTGATGATGAAATTTTTTAATATTATTAGTAAAGACATTAAGAATTTATGTCATTCAATATTAGTAAAATGTTACGAATCCAAAAATCTTCAATAAAATATATTCATCATAACTTCGTTGTTTTCATTGACTCTTGTTGAGTCGGGTCAGCGGAGTCAACTGAGACTTTTTGAGTCAGTTGCGTGTTAAATTTCTCAAAGCCAAACTTTATTTTTTTTGGTAATATTGCAAATGTTAATAAGTGTTTCAAAATTACTTTGAATTTAAAAAAAAATAATAATATTAGTGTAATACTGATTATATAATATATAATTGATTTATTAATTGGTTTAAAAACTCGTATCAAGTTTGAAATAATAGTCATATTAAATTGAATGTATTTTTGTACAATTGTGTTGCCTCAATTTCAGAGTTTCATCAGCTGACGCGTACACGCACAAATAAACGTCGTTTAAGTAGAAATTTAATTAACATTGGAATTGAATATTTTTTACTATTACAGGAGTTAGTAGTATATAGTAGAGATTAGTTTGTTACATATATTAAGTATTAGTTAACATTTGAAATTAGTTTCGTTTTTAATTAGGCTATTAGAATTTTTTCTTAGTAAATTATTTACATTTAATGTGTATTTTCTATATGTCATCTAATAATATTTTTTTCAATTAATTACATACATTAGTAATTAATTAAGGTTTTATAATTAAATTTAAATTACTATTTATATAATAATATCATCTAACTTTAAACCTTAATTTTAAATAACATTACGAATGTCATCATCTTGTGTAACTGACGTCACATACGTCATTTCATTGTGTAACTGACATTACGAATGTCATTTGTTCTTGCATAAGTAATATCACAGATGTCATTTATTGCAAATGACGACATTAATGTCATTTACTTAATTATTGACGTCATCAACATCATTTAATTAAATTATTTATTTTTCTTATTTATTATTTTTATTTGAATTTTGTTATTAATTTAAGTAAATTATCTTTGGAATTAAATGTCATTAACCCTCCTTTTTTGCTTGGTTGTCTAATTTTCGCCTTATTGGACATTCCTTTGTTACTTGTTAATATTTTATTGTTTAATATAGGAAGGCGAAATAGGAAACCAAGTTTGATTACAAGCACCTCTTTAACTAACTAAAACATCGAATCATTTTTGGTTGAGACCCTTATCTCAATCAATATTGTCAAAACAGCACTTACTCACTCTTGATCTAATTTTATTTGATTTAACGCCTTTTACTTCTTTTTACCTATTCGGGTACGTGCCTGTTAATGATAAATAATCATCATTCCTAGACATTCATGATACAGTTTCGGTTATATGGTTATTATGGTTTTGTATTTGTGGTTATCGTTGAAATGGTATATTTTTCAAATGTATCTAAGCACATGGTAATTAAAATTTATAAAATTGTGGTATAAAAATAACCTTAATGAATGGCCAAGTGTGAGCTAGGGTGGGAAGGCAACAATACCTAAAAAAAAGGACAAATATTTGATTTTTATAATACAATTAAAATCTTAATCTAGAGGTGTAATCAACTTTGTTTTCACGCTTTTGCTTAAATAATTTTTTATTATACAGGTTTTAAAGTAGTTAAATTTGTAGCTCAAAATTTCAATTTTTAAAGGTCATTTCTCTTGAATATTATTACAAATATCATTCATAAAGGAGACAGATCCTTTCTGCTTCCTTGATACTAATATATTTTAATAACTTTTTATTAATCAAGGGAGGTTACTTTTTTATTATTTATAATGCATATTTATATAAGTACTTTTTCTTTACCGCGATCTTAAATCAAAGGTGGGCGCGTTCCCATCTCTTACGACTCGTGGTGACATACGACTTTTCACCTTCTGGGTAGCCACAACTATAGCCAAGTACCCGGTCGTGTGCATGTTAGGTGTAATTGTGGTTAGAAAATATTTGGAAGTCTAATGGAGGCTTGAACCATCCTTCACCCGCTGAATACCCACGAAAAATATTATTGTCATTTTTTTCTGATACGTCGTGTTGTTTATACAGCTTTTCAATCTATTATATATATATATTATATATTTATATATATATATATAATATATATAAAATATATATTTATATATATATATATATATTTATATATAATATATATATCTATATATATATATATATAGTATATAATTAAAACTGTAATAGAATATAAATACAAATTCAAAAAAATTAATTTAGAGAGGCGTTTAAATATATATATATATTATTATAAGTATATATATATATATATATATTATGTATTAGTATTTATATATATAAATATATATATAATTATATATTATTATATATTATATATTATATATAATAGTTATTGACTTTGCATTGATAGTGGTACAACCCAAAAAATGTAAATTTCAGAGGAAAGGCGCTTTAAAATTTAGATTTTTGAAAATACTAAATACAGACCTTATTCGATTATTAATTAATTATTGGTAATATATAATTATTAATTATGATGTTTTTTTGTATATCTATAATTTACCAAAAACTACACTTAACTACATTAATACAGCGACCCTTTTTTGAATCATATTCATTTGCTGCAACAACTAGCTTTTTTGTTAAAAAAAACAATGGAAACTAATAAATTTTAATAAGTGACTTAAAGAAAAGCAATATTTATGTGTGCGTTATTGAAATTAAAAATAACTTCTTGCTTTTTTTGCTTTATCTCCCACAGAATTTGGACTAAGACGTCTGTCATTGCAACATGTCTCGAGGCCTGGGGTTGTTGGAATTTGACGAGCTTTCAAACTGTTTTACGCCCCGGCTGCGCAGACCAGTCGGTGGCAACCTTTTTCTATCAGGGTTTTTGATCCGACATATTTTGCCTAAAAGCGATACATACTCACTATGTTAAATAAAAGCGCTGTCCATAAGGCCTTTTATGGTATATATATTATATATATATATATATATATATATATATATATTATATATATATATATATATATATATATATATATATATATATATATTATATATATATATATATATTAATATATATATTATATATATATATATATATATGCATATAAATATATGTATATAGAGATGTATATTTTATAATTTATATAAATATATATATTTATATATAAATATATATATATATATATATATATATATAATGGGGAATGAACGTACTAGACAGCTGTGTGGTGTGAAGAAAGGGTAATGAGAGAATAAATGAGAGTACGTTTGAGATGGTATGGTCATGTAGAAAGGATGGATTAGATAGTCGGTTTGTTAAGCGAATGTATACGGTGGTGGTGTGCTGGAAATCGACCGGCTGGGAGACTGAAGAAAAAGTGGATTGAGTTTAGGAGATAAATGTCCTGGAGGAGAAGAATGTGTTTGGCAGAGGCGAGAAGAAAGGTGCATAATAGGAGATGAATGGCGAGGTTTTTGTGAGGGACGTAATGGGTTGTGGCCACCTGGGCTAGAAATAACCCTACATTAACGGAATGTCATAGTTAGGGTCCGTCCGCGGTCCCGTGAAGCTCTAGAGTGGTTTTCAACTGCAACGAATTCTCATTAAAAGGTAAAAGGGGGCGTAAAGGCTGGATTTTCTTTTTCAATGTGTCATATTCTTCTACTACTTTTCTGTTTCCAGTGCATGCTACGCACCTTACCCCCTAGCCTTGGGGGGAGAGAAGGTGGGTGATATATATATATATATATTATATATATACTCTTTATTATATATTATAAATTACATTTTTAAATTTAATATTATTATATATCATATATATGATATATCTAGTTATACTCTTTACTTAGAAGATTTAGATGACTCTAGTAGTAAGTAACAAACACAGACTATTCATTCTTATAAGCCACACTTCTCCCCTCATTTTAGGGAGTTCTAATAATCGTATCCCCACCAAACTTGCTACCCCAACAGTTGGTCACGTCGGCTAGCTTGAGCCACGGTTTCACGCCGCTACGCTTCATGCAAGGGAGTCCCACCAAGTAGGAAATGACCATAGGTAGATAAAAAATGAGTAGCCGACATTATTTGGAGCAGGAATCGAAGTCGGAGAAGAAAATGGAGCACAAGTTGACTCAAGTGCCGGAGTACTGAGCCGAAGCCGGAGTCAGAAGAAAAAAATGAAGAAATGCAAGGAACGCTTAAGAGAAGAAGACGGTGAAAAGATGAAAAAGGAATAAGAAGAAGTCTCACATCCTGAAATGCGAGCGAGCCCGTCGCTGTAAAAAAAATATTCCACCCTAGGTCTTCACAACGTTGAGATGGACTCCTACTGTGGTATCTTGTCAATGTAAGGTTTTATCCCCTAAGCCCGAACCGCATCCATACCCCCTGACCAACCCCGTCATTCACTTCTATCATGCACCATTCTTCTCGCTTCAACCAAATTCACATTCCTTTTCTTCAGACACTCATTTACTGATACAATCCACTTTCCTTAGGTCTACCAGCCGGTCGATTCACAACCCACTCACCTATATACACCCGCTTAACCAACCGACTATCATCCATCCTTTCCACATAATCAAACCATCTTAATATACTCTCACTCACTCCTTTCTTCACACCACATAGCTCCCTAACACGGTCATTCCTCATTTTAATAATTCTTCTCAAACCTAGCACACCCTTAAGATTATCAATTTGAACATTCTGCACCTTAGATCTATACTTCATATTTCACACCGCACTTTTGCTGTTATACAATAACACTAGTAACAACATGCCCACATGCAAAACCCTAGTTTACTCAAGACTAGCCTTTTGCATTCTCCAAAGATTTTATTACACTTGCGACCTTCTTGCCACTCACAACTTTCCTGCTATACTCTGCCTCATCCGTTCCATTTCATCCAGCATGTAGTCAAATATTTAAAATCAGATACTTGTTTCAGTTGCTATTCAACCTGAATTCACACTGTGCTGTGGACTATCCTCACCCACCACTATTACCTTACCTTTATCCACATTTACTTTTCAAGTCCTCTTTTGAACACCCTGCAAATTCCCTCTACCAATTCTTATAAATTTTCTTTAGATTCGCCACACAAACCAAAGCATAAACGTGCAACAAGCAGGGCACCCTCCACTCTCTTCCATTCTCTATCAGTATAATACTCCCCTGCCACCCCTACCTTTAATTCTTTCATCACCTCCATCCATATACAGATTATATAGCCATTGAGACGTAATCCATTCTTGCCTCACTCCGCTATTTATATTAAACAATTCATTCTCCACTCCATTTATTCTTACATACGCTTCACTACCAACAAACCTACTTTCGATTCCATTCAGAAGCCTACCTCCAACATCGTATATCATTAATGCCTGCTAGAAAACTTCCCTATTAATCCTGTCATACGCCTGTTGCGAGTCCATAAGAATCTAAATAAACTTATTCCATCTCTTTCTCATTTGCTTCAATGTAAAAATTTGATTTATGCATACTCTACTACTTCTAAATGCATCTTGTTCTTCGCCAATCATTCCTTCAATCACTCGACGAACTCTTCCAACCAAAATATCAGCAGATATCTTCTCTACAACACTCAATATGCTAATTCTCCTATAGTTTCTTCAGATCCCCTCTTTTCCCTCTGCTCCAATCCTTCTGAACTATACACTTAACAACGTTTTGTTACACAACTTCCATATCCATCCAATCACAATCTAGCCTCAATTCTTGATCATTTCACTAGTTATTTCATCTATACTTGTTGATTTACCATTCTTCAACTTCCTCACTCTAACTATCACCTCCTCCTTACTGGGTATCTCATCCCCAAAATACCTATTTCATCTTGCACCATCAAGTCCACACAGATTCACTATCATTTCTTCATTATCCCCAATAGTATGCAGATATTCAAAGTATTCCCTTCACACTCTCCTCACATTCATTTCATCAGCCACGAAAGTATCATCCATATTAATTATTCTATGAAGATTTCCATTACTCTCTTTCTTAACATTTAGTACTTCCTTCTCGAAGAGTTTATTATTCCCTTGCAATTCTCATTCATCCTCCTTCCAAACTGTTCATTTACCTCTTTTTAAATCCTACTTTTAGTATTCTTTTTTCCTCATATATTTTTATACAACTTTCTTTTGAGACCTCATCATTGGCTTTTGGCATATTCAACCACACCTCTTTTTTTTACTTTTAGCCTTTTGCATCAAGTGCTTTCACGTGTTTTCCTTATAACCCTGTTCACTAACTTCTCACTCTTAAATCTCCCCTCTTCCTTCCTCTTTTCTTTCTATGCCCCACTAACTTAAGTTTACATAAAACGACATAATGATCTGATATTGCCATCCCCAATCCCTCACTGATTTAACATTCAACACGTACTTCAGCATCTTCATCGCCAACACAAAGTCAATCATATTTTACACTTCCATACCACCTTTACCTACACCAACTCTAGTATACTTATGGATATTCTAGTGCTCGAAGAATGTATCGCTTACACACCTACCTCTCTCCTTGCAGAAATCAATCACCTTCCTAACAATCGCATTTTCTACTGCATCCGCAAAGACACCTGTTATACCATTTCTTTTTCGATCACCTATTCAGTCGTTCAAGTCACCCAACACAATCATTCACCCCGTCCAAATTATCACAGAAACTTCAACTACCCTCAATATCACCCTCAGATTGACAATATGCTGCAACCACACATACCTCAACCTCTCAAACTTAAATTAAACTATGAATATTCTAGTCCTCACACAAACAAAATCCATAATAGCAGCTCTGTGCCTCAAGTCACTCATAGGAATCTCAACATCTTTCGCCCTCTCACTCCTTTCCAGTCTAGTACACACATTCACCCCACAACACTTTTCGTCAGAGTTCCTTTCATCTTT